>JAODAL010019959.1:0-70649 GCA_025379985.1 Phyllomedusa bahiana | reverse complement strand
ATTTTTTCTGTTTTGAAAAAAGGGTTTCAAAAAAAAAGTTACTGAACAGATTAAGTTTTAAATTTAAAAATTTTGGGTAATTGCACACTTTTGGGTGTTTAAAAGTTTGTTTTGTTTCTGTTTTGCTCCCAGTTAAAAAACTAGGGGGGGGATTTTCCCCTTAAAAGGAAAGGTATTTTCCTCCCCTTCCCGTAGGGTGTCTTCCCTCAATAAAGGGCCCTTTGGGACTTTGTTATTCTGTGTGAGCTTTGGAAGGGAGAGGATGTCAAGCTCTGTAGCCCCCCTGAAATTTGGTTTAAAATTTCTAGTCCTCCCGGGACCTGTCACTCCCTCTAAAAAGCCCCTTGTAACCAAAAACCCTTTTAATTCCCTTTTTAAAAAAAAGTTTATACATACGGGCCTGAATTTTGATTAAACAAATGTGAGGAATCCCCACTCTGCTACCCCCTCTGTTACCCGGCCAAGGAGGTAGAAGGGGGGAGCAGAATTTTATAAGGCTGTGTTATAGGGGGAGAGTGAATTTAAACAGCAAAGAGACTCAGTTTTTTGCTGGAAAAAGAGGCATGGGTGGGAGCTCGGGGTTTTTTTTTTTACAAAGTAAAAAGCCCAGAGAAAGGGGGTTTAAACTTTCATTTTTTTTCAGCGCACCCCAATTAAAGTTTAGGGGGCTTGGGCCCAAAACCTAAGGGCCGGGGCAGTTTTAGGGGGGTTGTGAAAAAAAATTAGCTTTTATTTGGGGATTTTTTAAATTTTGTTTTTAAGGAAATAAAAAAAATTAAAATGCTTTTTTTTTCCCCCTTTTAAAAATTAAGTTGAACTTTTAAGGGGGAAATTTTAAAAAAATTTTTTAAAGTTTTTGGTGTTTAAATTTTAGGGGTTTAATCCTTTATTCTTTCAATTCCCTTTGCGGGTTAAATGATTTGGGCCTTCTTGTTTTTGTGATTTTTTAAATTTTTGTTGTATTCCCTTTAAATCATAAAAAACCCCCTATGGGTGGGGAAAACCCCGGGGGTTTTTTGGGGATGGATCGGGGTATTCCCCCTTTGGTTTTTGGGATATTTAAATCCCGAAAAGGGGGTTTTAATATGGGGGGGGTTTTTAAAAATTAAAAAAATTTTTATTGTAATAATGGGAAGTTGTTCCCTAAAGAAACCCCTTCAAAAATTTGGGGGGTACTGTTTTTTTATTTAACCCATTTTTTTGGGGGGTTTTTGTGGGGAGGTGGGGGGGTTTTTTTCAAAAAAAACGGGCTTTGAAATTTTAAGGAAAAAATTTTGCAGTTTATTTTCTTTTTAAAAAAACTAGGGCGCTTTGTTACCCATTTGTAAAAATTTGGAAAATGTTGTTAAAAATGGGAAATTGGGGGCCCGTCTCATCAAAAAAAACCCTTCTTAGATCAAAGTTGGTTGGTTAAATCAATGATACATGTGGGATCTGGTTTTAAAGGGAACCTTAAAAGTTCAGAGTCAAGAGCTGATCCAGCTGTACGTTTTCAATGCTTTTTTTGAAAAGAAAAATGTACCGTATTAAAATTTAAAAGGGGTTTTGCCAAAGGACCATAAATTTTTCATGTTTAATTTACCCGCTTCGCTTTCAGTGTGCTAAAGGGGGGCGTGTATGATTTGGTTAAATTGAATTTTCATGTGCCCCAGCAGGCTTAACATCCCAGGGTTTCCCCCAAAGTGTGCTCACCCGTAAAAAACAAATGTCTGTTAATCTAGAGAGTTGTGAGTGGCAAACAAGGTAGCAAAAGTGGTTGCATTCTGCCTTCCAAAAATAGGGGTTCTAGATTCAAAAAACCCCCGAGGAGCCAAAAATGTGTTTTTTTTTTAAACTCAATAAAAACATACCCCCGATTGGGGGTTTTCTTTTTTTAGAAAAAAAAATAAATTTTTAACGTTTGACTAATTACAAGGAAAAACAGAGGACAGGGTAGGAAAGACCTAGGGTTTTTAAAACTTGCTCGCAGTGAGGGGAGTGTTGTTATTATAGGCAGGGAAAAGAAATGACCCGTAGCTGCCCTTTGAAGAGAGGTTATGGCAGAAACATGTGCGGCAAAGGGCTGGAAGTTTCGTCACTGCTCCTATCCCCCCGGGGTTTAAACTGTCACTAGGATCACTAAGGGGGGTGCTAAAACAAAAAATGGTACAGATTTTTTTAATAAAAGGTGAATGGTGAAAAAGTTTTTATTTAATTTGCAAGCCCTTTCCCACGTCCAAAATTTTTCTTTTTGGGCCCAAAAACCCCCTTTTTTTGTAGATTAAAATTTGTGATACAAAAAGGGCAAGCCCGGGTTTATCAAAGAAGAGGGAAACCCCTATTCCCAGGTGACTCTATGCTTGGGCTGATGGGAAAAACCCCTGTGGGCCCGGTATATGGCATAAAAGAAAAATGATGTCCCCTCTTTTGGGGTGGGGAAATTTTGAATAAAAAACAAATTTTAAAAACCCTAAAGGGCGACAAGTATAATCTAGGTGCATGAGTCCCGTTCTTAATAGCTTTAAAACAAGGTTTGGGCTGTGCCAGGGAAAGTATAAATGTGCCCTCACACATTTTACGCATTCCCGTTCCATATGACAACTCAGGCTCAGGTTAAAAACCCCTTTTAACTTGCCCCTCATGTTTTCCGCCCGTAATCCCCCCAGTTTTGTGTCCTTTTTGTCTAAAAGAGTTGGAAAACATCCGATTGTGGTTGGACACAACCACCTATTGTCCATGGCGAATCTTTTTCAAATGCCCACGCTTCCATTAAAAGGGATTACTTGTCATTGTAATCCCTTTCCCATGTGATTTAAAGAGGAGACTGTGAGAAAAATCTTTTACATCTAGATGAGGAAGTATCAGCCTATTTTTAAACCCCCCTTGTCCAGAGTGAGAACTGAAAAGATTTCAGTTTTTTTTTTTTAAAATACATAGAAACCCTTGGGTACCCCCCCCTTTTACAAGTATTTTTAAACAAAAAAAATTTAATTTAGGTAACGGGTAATTTTTTTAATGACACATTTTTTTTTTTTTAAAATTTCTTTTGGAACACTTTAGATTTTTTCATTTTAAATCACTTTGAAACCCAAAGTGCCCTGATTTCTATTTAAAAAAAAAAATTATAAATATGCCGATCCCTTTTCCCAAGTAACCAAACTTAAGATACATTTAGAAGGAAACATATAAATTAAACAAATTTAGAAATAGAAAAAACCATTATCAAAAGGGCCCGGGATCAGTCAGTTTTTAAAAGGCAGGGTTTTGCTCTTGCTTCTTCTTTGTATGGAAATTGAAAAACGCTGGGTCCCCTGCCAAGTCCCTTTTTCCCTCTTCAGGCCCAATCGCTGATTTAAAAAGGAAGACCAGGAAGACCTTGATCATCCCTCTTACATAATAATGATGTATTTTGTGTGTGTATGACCCAGAAGTCAGAAAGTGTCCTCGGGAAAACCCCGGGTTTTTTTTTTCGAAAATGTAAAATACCAAAGATGATTTATAAGTCCAGAAGAAGGGGGGTACAGGGAAGCTCCGGTCAATTTACCTAGTTCAAATAACTAATTCAACAGGGGGTTTGTGCAATTTAAGTCTTTATTCAGGCTTTGCTGATAAGGGAAATTCACATGGGGAAAAAAGCTGCTTTTTTTTAAAAACAATCCTGGTATGATAATATAGGTGATGTTATACCTGCTAACCCCTCTCAACTTTAAAGGGTTTTTAAACCCCTCAAAAAATATTAGGGTTTTTGTTGGGATATTATTTCCTTTCAATGAGATTTATCTGGGAACATAGTGAGATTAGATGTTCAGAAGAATGCAGTGTTTTCCTAAATAGATGCAGATTAATTTATGTGTTGTAGAAGATCAGTGGTGTTTTAAATTTCCCTTTATTCTATGTTTTACAGCTTGCTAATTTATTTGCTTGTTGGGTTTCAAAAAAAATTTGTGCTTTCATAAATTGGGATCTGGGGCAAGATTTAGTCATTTTTTGAAAACTGTTTCACCAGTGGCATGTAACGGCTTTGGGGTAATGAATCTGCTGTACCCCTGCAGGGATGGTGTAAACCCGCGGAGTCTAAAGGGGGTGCTGTTTTTCAAACCCGAGCCAGCCGCAAAGTGGGTTGGGCTTACTTTCGGCAAGTGAAAACCCCCCGGCACTACCCCCGGCGCGACTGGCCCGCAGTGGCGGTGAGGTGTTTGTGGGGCAGGAAAACGTTGCAGTCGGGGACAAGGGAGGGGAAAGGCAGAACAAAGGGGGCAAAGATTGTGGTTGAGGGTTTGGGGGGAAAAGGTCCCGGGAAAATGGGTTTTTAAACACGGGAACACTTGGAAAGATTTTTCCCCTGTGGCACGAGGGGGAATATAGATTCCCATCGGGAAAGTGGTGGAAAAAGACCCTGATATATAGGGTCAGTGCGGGCAATAAACAATTACTGGCATGCTGGTCCCTTTTAAAACTTTAGTAAGCCAGAACACGCACATGCCCTAGGAAGTGGGGTAGACGCACGGACGACAGAAGAGTATGGAGCAGCAGAAACACTGCTGGGTGAATGCGGACCGTGGTGCCACTCCCTCCCGGTGGCGTATGGGCAGAGGGAGGTACAAGTGCAGCTGTGGCCCGACATGTGGACTGCATGGCGACTTGTAACATGGGACATTTTCATATATAATTTTTTATATATATGGTATATTAAATGATAGCATTTTCCAATGATTTATTATTATCACTATATGATCCATAGTGGTCTGAACTAAGGGACACCTAATGATCTTGAATATAAAGAGGCCACAGTACAGTTGTAACACATTGTGTCCTTTGCTGCATTTTTCTGTACAGACAGGTGGCCGTGCACACTGTGATACAAATAAGATTTGAAGGGGGAAATGTGAAATCAGTGATGTGGTCCCAAAACTCCACTTATCAGGAACTGTTGGGATCTAGCAATACCGTATTACTTTATAAGGTATGAGAACCCCTTAAGGGGTCCACGTGTTGTCATGTATTCACCAAACATACTACATATTGCCCAGATATTCTTCATTCTTGATATATTCCAAAACCTTTCTTCTGTCTACTTGACAGTGAACTTGAACGTGCCTGTTCAATAAATTGGAGAAATGCCTTTTCAAGGAGACAAGTTTTCCCTTCTTAGGTTATAGAATCTCAGATTAAAAGGAATCCAGACATGATATCTACAAATCTTATGAGGCCTTTCCCCAGAGTCTAAAACCCATCCCATAAAGCCATTATTGTTGTCAGTTCATCGCCATTTTTCTCTTCTGGTGTCATCCATTATTGCTCTTACTAGACAAGGTTTCAATGGTGAAAGCTAGAATAGTAAGGAGTAAATTGCTTTTCATCAGTTCAACTATCCCTTGTTAAGGCTATGTCTACACAGCACTGGTTATTGGTCGGATTCTTGGCGGATTCATTATGTAAAATCCGCTGAAAATCCGACTGTAGACAGCAATAAAAAATCTGTGCTGTAGTCTACATGGCACGGATTTTTTCCGGTCAGTTTTGAAATCTGATGAATTCCGGTGGATTTTAGAACATGTTTGGTCTTCCGTCAGATTCCCATCAGATTCTTGTACAGTCAATGTACTGAAATCCGAAAACCGATAGCATTTTTTGTGTAAACTCACACAAAAAAACACGGTTCATATATATTAAAATGCCGTCTATTTTAACATAAGCTGTGTATACATAGCCTAACAGTCTCAGTGCTAAATTCTTCAGACCACAATAAAGTCTTCTTCTTAAAGATGAATGTGTCACCAGTAGGAATAGGGGAAGGCACATAACTAGAATTCACATTGCATCATAGTAAAATGAGATGGGCCCCACCACCTAATGACAACAAACTGAAACAGCAGCATGAGTAGCAATAATTAAAGGTATAAATAATACCACCGTATGTCAGGAAACCCAAATAGTAGTGCTGGAGAGCAGGGCCATCTTTTCCATTGGGCACACTAGGCAGTTGCCTGATGGCCCCCACAGGTATAGGGGCCCCAAGTGGTATATGTATGTCACAGGAATACAGAGAACATACCCTGGATCCATCGGTTGGCTTTGCTTATTTAACTGTTTCTGTGTTTTTAGGATGTGCAAAAAGGAAAAAAAAAAAAAATGTGGAGAAGGGAGCCAAAGGCTCTCTGCTCTGCCAAATAGTCTTGTAGGCAGCAGACTGCCGGTGTCCAGATGTAAGTGGCATGATAATATGGGTGTGCTTGAGGGGGCTTGAGGTATGGCCAAGTATAATGTCATGTATTTGGGCAGGGCCCACTGCAATGCTATGCCCAGGGGCCCATAATTATGCTAAGACGGCTCTGCTGGAGAGCAGATAACCACCAACTACTTTATTTACTACAAAAAGGAACAATGTTCTTATACCTGATTGGGCCCCCCTTAACCTCTGGGCCAGGGCCGGACTGTGAATAAAAATCAGCCCTGGCACAAAGCCCCCACCAGCCCACATACAATATCCACTTAAAAAATTTCCCTTGTTTTTGCGCCTCGCCACTTTCTAAAATAAACTACACTATAAAGCTGCTTTTACACGGAGGATTTTGGGTGCATTTTGATGTGTTTTTGGTGCGTTTTTGTGCAGAAAGGCAGAGCAGTTAATGCTGTACATTTCTGCACAAATGAAACGCATCAAAAAATGCACCAAAACCGCTCCTTGTGAAAGCCAAGCAAGAAAGAAACAGTGGTGCAGAGAAACCCCTCATCACAGAGTCAGGTGTGCACTTGCTTTACAATCCGGACAAGCCCACACTGACACTACATAAGCACCAACATAACCTACAACCCCACCAATCAGATCCCAGTAGTCAGGTCACCTTTACATTAAATACGCACTGATTCAACACAGAAGTAAAATGACCCCGGACAGCAGGGACTCACACAGGTGACGTCATCTCTGATGGGAGTTGTTCTCTTCTCCTTTTCCTCTGCATCTGGCCCAAACCTCCATGACGTCTTCCCTGATGAGTCGTTCCCTTCCATTTCTTTCTCTGTCCGGTACAGCATCCAGTGTCTTCTTCTCCCGGTAACTACTCGTCCCTGTAGAATTTACCACAAATACAACTTAGACTCCTCTCTTTTTCAGCACTTTCCTATCAATTCCCTAAACAGCATATGTTAGACCCGAAAAATTAGAAATTAAAAATGTCAGTAAGTGGCATGTAATGGGTTTAGACCCCATTAGGTAGGTAAACAGGGCCTTTCCTCCATTAATTTGGTAGGTAGACAGGGCCTACCCTGAATTAGCCCCCAGTACTAGCAGATTAGCGGGGGCCCCCCCCCGGGTAACTAGCCAGGTAGTGGGGCTGCCCCAGTAACTAGCCAGGTAGTGGGGCTGCCCCCAGTAACTAGCCAGGTAGCTGGAGCTGCCCCAGTAACTACCCAGGTAGCTGGAGTACTCCCAGTAACTAGCCAGTTAACTGGGGCTGCCTTAGTAACCGCCAGGTAGTGGGGCTGCCCCATTAATTTAGCCGGGTTTGCTGGGGCTGCCCCATTAACCCAGCCAGGTAGCTGGGGCTGCCCCAGTAACTAGCCCGGTAGCTAGGGCTGCCCTCAGTAACTAGCCAGGTAGCTGGGGCTGCTCTCAGTAACTAGCCAGGTAGCTGGGGCTGACCACAGTAACTAGCCAGGTAGCTGGGGCTGCCGCAATTAACTAGCCAGGTAGCTGGGGTTTCCCCCCAGTAACTACCCCGGTAGCTAGGGCTGCCCTCAGTAACTAGCCAGGTAGCTGGGGCTGCTCTCAGTAACTGGGCCGGTAGGGGGGCTTTTCCACAGTAACTAGCCAGGTAGCTGGGGTGCCCACATTAATACCCGGGTACCTGGGGCAGCCCCAGTAACTAGCCAGGTAGCTGGGGCTGCCCCCAGTAACTAGCCAGGTAGCTGGGGCTGCCTCCAGTAACTAGCCAGGTAGCTGGGGCTCCCCAGTAACTAGCCCGGTAGCTGGGGCTGCCCTCTGTAACTACCCAGGTAGCTGGGGGCTGTCCTCAGAAAACTAGGCCAGGTAGCTGGGGCTGCCCACAGTATAATTGCCAGGTAGCTGGGGTGCCCACATTAACTAGCCAAGGTAGCTGGGGCTGCCCACAGTAACTAGCCAGGTAACTGGGGCTGCCCACAGTAACTAGCCAGGTAGGGACAGTAATTAGCCAGCTAGGGCCAGTAATTAGCAGGCAGGGTCAGTATGTAGGCAGGTAGGGCCAGTATGTAGGCAGGTAGGGCCAGTATGTAAGCAGGCAGGGCCACTAATAAGCAGGCAGGGCCAGTATATAGGTACAGGGCCAGTATATAGGCAGGCAGGGCCAGTATATAGACAGGGCCACTTATAGGGAGACAGGGGCAGTATATAGGCAGACAGGGCAGGTATATAGGCAGAAAGGGCAGGTATATAGGTAGACAGGGCAGTATATAGGTAGACAAGGGAGATATATAGGTAGACAGGGCAGTATATACGTAGACAGGGCTGGTATATAGGTAGACAGGGCTGGTATATAGGCAGACCGGGCTGGTATATAGGCAGACAGGGCAGTGTATAGGCAGACAGGGCAGTATATAGGTAGGTAGGAGCAGTATATAGGTAGACAGGGCAGCATATAGGCAGATAGGGCTGGTTTACAGGTAGACAGGGCTGATATATAGGTAAACAGGGCAGTATATAGGTAGAGAGGGCTGGTATATAGGCAGACAGGGCTGGTATATAGGTAGACAGGGCTGGTATATAGGTAGACAGGGCAGTATATGGGCAGACAGGGCTGGTATATAGGTAGACTGGGCAGCATATAGGTAGACAGGGCAGTATATGGGCAGACAAGGCTGGTATATAGGTAGACAGGGCAGCATATAGGTAGACAGGGCAGTATATGGGTAGACAGGGCTGGTATATAGATAGACAGGGCTAGTAGTTTTAAAAATAAATAAATAAATAAAACCAATACTTACCTGATGTCTTTCCCTCGTCTTCTGTCCTCTTACCCGGAGCGCCGTCAGCAGCAGTGTGCGGGACGCGGAGCGGGAGCGCGATGACGTCATCACATCGCACGGCTGCCCCGCGGCCTTCTGGGAGCTGAACAGACAGGATCAGTAGATCCCAGCTGTTCAGCCTCATCCACTGTCTGCACCGACGCCGTGATGGCTAGATGGCTGGGTCGGTGACCCGGCCGTGCAGCCGTGTGGCGAGGGGGGCCTGTCGGTGACCATTGCAGCCCCTGTACGTGCGCTACAGACCGGTGCCGGGACTTGGGGCCCGCTGGGGGGAAAAAACTGGTCCCTTGGCGGGGGATCGGAGCCGGCCCTGCGGCCCGGACCCCAGCGGCCCGCCAGGCAAATGACCGGCTTGCCCTATGGTCTGCTCTGGACCCAATAGCATTTGCTCTGGCTGTTATGGCTGTAGTTTCGGCCATGAATAGGGGCTATTATTTCACAGAAAGGGACTATAGAAAAGGTTGTAACCTTTGTTACTTCTTTAAGGCCTTATCTCCCACTACATAGAGGTTCAGCATTAGAAAAAAAGAAGTGCTTGCCATTATTTTGATCCATGAAGATATCTATAAGATATCTGCCATCTGCTAATGGTATACATTGACCACAAAAATCTACTATATTTGAAAAGGACACATAGGCTAAATCAGGGTCAAGCTTACTGGGCAATATTGTGAGAGTTCGGTGGATTCGCAGGACCACCGCAAGCGGTGGTAGTTAAGCCACACCAGAGAACGGAATCTAAGTAGCCCCCGGTTTTCACCAGAGCCCGCCGCAAAGCGGGATGGACTTGCTGCGGCGTGAGGCTACCAGGTCGTTACCCCTGACGTGACTTGCTTGCGGAGGCGGCCGGGGTACTGCGTGGTATAGAATCGTAATCCAGAGGTGTAGTCGGGGACAGGCAGAAGGTCAGGGTGGGCGGCAGAGGTTCGTGGTCAGAGACGGGCAGAAGGTCAGGGCAGGCGGCAAGCAGGCAAGGTCAGGAAACGTAGCGGAACGGACTGGTACACGGGTAAGCAATACGGACTCTAAGACACTCCAAACTCACTCTAAGCACACCAACAATCTGGCAACGAGTGCTGGGGGCGTATACCTTATACAGGACCAGTGCCCGGCAATAAGCCAATTACCGGAACACTGGCCCTTTAAATCTAGACCAGCCGTCGCGCGCGCGTGCTAGGGGGCGGGCATGCGCACGACGGCCGGGACGGACAGGAGCGGCGTGCACTGGAGCGGGGCCAGGTAAGTGAGCCAGCGCGGGGGCGAGGGTTGCCGCGGGTGACCGCGATGCCCGCGGCGAAGCCCCAGCAGGCAGGGGAACGGCCGCAGGGGCAGCGGCGCCCGCGGCCGCCATGACAGTACCCCCCCTTAGGTCTCCCCCTCTTTTTTTTGAACCTAGCAAGGAGATCTGGTGACAAGTTGCCTTCCGGCTCCCACGAACGCTCCTCTGGCCCGAACCCCTTCCAGTCGATGAGAAAGAACCGCTTCCCCCTCTCTGTCTTCTGCGCCAGCACCTCCTTGACCTCAAAGATGTTATCCGAGTTGGCCACAGGAGAAGGCGAGACAGATCCACGGGAGAAGCGATTCAGCACCACAGGCTTGAGGAGCGAGACATGGAAGGCGTTCGGGACACGCAGAGTGGGAGGCAAGCGGAGCTTGTAGGAGACCGGATAAAGCTGACGAAGTAGAACAAAAGGGCCCAAATATTTAGGGCCCAACTTGTAGCTGGGTACCTTAAAATGGATGTATCTGGCCGATAGCCACACCCTATCACCTGGCTTAAATACAGGGGGAGGTCTCCAGAATCTGTCGGCTTGAACCTTAGTACGAGTGGAAGCCTGAAGAAGGGCCTGACGAGTGACCTGTCAGAGTGACTTGATGTCTCGTACTTGGGCATCCATGGCAGGAACGTGACACAAAACGGCTAGGGGGAGAGGCGGGTGGGGATGTAACCCAAATACAATAAAAAAGGGGGCGGCTCTAGCGGACTCAGAGTCTAGGGAATTATTTGAGAATTCCGGCCAGGGGAGAAGGTCAGACCAGTTATCCTGACGGGCAGAGACAAAATGTCGCAGATAAGTGCCTAAGACTTGGTTGACCCTCTCCACCTGCCCGTTGGTCTGAGGGTGGTACGCCGATGAAAAGTCCAGCTGTACCCGTAACTGAGTACACAGAGCCCACCAGAATTTAGATACAAACTGGACTCCCCTATCAGAGATGATGTGCAAAGGGAGCCCGTGTAACCGAAAGATGTGGTGGAAGAATAGCTGGGCTAACTGGGGTGCCGAGGGTAACCTGGGCAGGGGCACAAAATGAGCCATTTTAGAAAATCTGTCCACCACCACCCAAATGACCGTGTTTCCGGAGGAGGCCGGTAGGTCGGTGACAAAATCCATAGCAATATGGGACCAAGGTTTCTCTGGCACCGGGAGAGGCTGAAGCAGACCCGCGGGTCTGAGGCGAGGAACTTTGTTCCGAGCACAGGAGGTACAGGCTAGGACAAAATCCCTAACGTCCTGCGCGAGGGTGGGCCACCAATAGTATCTCGAGATGAGTTGTACGGATTTGCGGATCCCAGGATGACCTGCTGTTCGAGAAGAATGTCCCCATTTAAGGATACGAGGCCGCAAAGCAGGACGGACATAGGTCTTCCCCGGAGGTAATTGTTGAAGGTCTACCGGAGCTGCCGAAAGAAGCCGTTCCGGGGGGATGATGTGCTGCAGGGATGGTTCCAACCCCTCCGTGTCGGAGGATCTAGAGAGAGCGTCCGCCCTGACGTTTTTTTCAGCTGGTCGGAAGTGTTAGAGGAAATTAAAACGGGCGAAGAAAAAGCGACCATCTGGCTTGACGTGGATTCAATCGCTGAGCAGATTGTAAATAGAGAAGATTCTTATTATCCGTATAGATCTCTATGGGATGGCGAGCCCCCTCCAGCAAGTGGCGCCACTCCTCTAGGGCCAACTTTATGGCAAGAAGCTCCCGATCACCGATAGTGTAATTGCGTTCGGCAGGAGTGAAGGTCTTGGAGAAGAATCCACACGTCCGCAACTTCTGGAGGACTTCTGCAGAAGGACGGCGCCGGCACCAACAGAGGAGGCATCGACCTCTAAGACAAACGGGCGCTGAGGGTCCGGACGAGAGAGAGCAGGAGCGGAGGCAAACGCAGCTTTCAGACGTTTGAATGCCTCTTGGGCCTCGGAAGGCCATGATTTGGGGTCACCACCCTTCTTGGTGAGGGCCACCATTGGAGCCACCAGAGAGGAGAACTGTGGGATAAATTGTCTGTAATAATTGGCAAAGCCTAGAAAGCGCTGGATGGCCGAAGGCCCACCGGACGGGGCCACTGTAGGACAGCAGAGAGCTTGGCGGGGTCCATTTGTAGTCCTTGATCCAACACAATATACCCTAAAAAGGGCAGGGAGGTGCGCCCGAACAGGCACTTCTCCAACTTGGCATAAAGTTGGTGGTCATGGAGACGTCTGAGCACCTGGCGGACGTGGTGACGGTGAGTCTCTAGGTCAGGAGAATAGATAAGAATGTTGTCTAGATAAACAATAACGCAGACGTATAGAAGATCCCGGAAAATCTCATTAACGAAGTTTTGGAAGACAGCCGGGGCGTTGCAGAGTCCAAATGGCATGACGAGATATTCGAAGTGGCCATCGCGGGTGTTAAAGGCTGTTTTCCACTCATGACCTTTCCGGATCCGAATCAGGTTGTAAGCACCGCGGAGGTCCAGTTTAGAAAAAAAAATTTGCGCCACGAAGGCGGTCAAATAGCTCCGAGATCAAAGGCAGGGGGTATCGATTCTTTACGGTTATTTTATTCAGGCCACGATAATCGATACAGGGCTGGAGGGTTCCATCTTTCTTTTCTACAAAGAAGAATCCGGCTCCCACAGGCGAGGACGACTTGCGGATAAAGCCTTTGCGGAGATTCTCTTGAATGTAGTCGGACATCGCCTTTGTCTCCGGGACGGAAAGCGGGTAAACTCTGCCTCGGGGCGGAGTAGTACCGAGTTGCAGGTCTATAGGGCAATCGAAGGGCCGGTGCGGAGGCAGAGTTTCAGCCTGTCTTTCAGAAAACATCGGAAAAGTCCTGGTAAGGAGCAGGCAGACCTGGCAGAGACTTCGTAGGCTCAGTAGAGGCAGACCGATGGGCTGGGAGAGCGCCCGAAGGCAATCGTGAGGTGGCATGCCGGCCCCAACGAAGAATCTCGCCTGTGTTCCAGTTTAGGGTCGGCGCATGCTCTGGTAGCCAGGGAAGGCCCAGAAGGATCTCAGAAGAGGAATGAGGCTGTACGAGTAGTTTCTCTGTGTCCTGATGAAGCGCGCCACTCTGCAAGGTGAGGGGCGCAGTGCAGAACCGAATGGCATCCTTGAGGCATTAGCCACTGACAGAGGACACGAACATGGGTTTCTGCAGGGGGGTCACTGGAAGCCGGTACTGTGACACCAGCGCGTGACTGATAAAGTTACCAGCGGACCCCGAGTCCAGGAAGGCGGTGGCCTGGAAGGTACTGTCCGGCGAAGTTCCGCAAAGAACTGGAATGGTCAGACGGGGAGAGGCCGCACTGACACCCAGGGTTGCCTCTCCTGCGAGCCATAGGTGCGGGAGTTTCCCGGGCACACCGGACAGTCTCCAATGAAGTGGCCGGAACCACCGCAGTAGAAACACAATTGCCTCAGACGTCGCTGTGAGCGTTCCTCCTGGGTCAGATGTGCCCTTTCAACCTGCATGGGTTCGTCCTCATGAACCGTTGGCGGAGGAAGCGGCGGGCGTTGAAAGACAGGAGCTAACCGAGGTAGCCGGCGTGGTCGGGTAGGCTCGCGTTGGAGGCGGAGCTCTTGTTGTCTTTCGGCAAAACGGATATCGATCTGGGTGGCCAACCGAATCAATTCGTCCAGTGAGGAAGGCAGGTCTCGACCCGCGAGCTCGTCTTTAATACGTCCCGAGAGACCTTGCCAGAAAGTTGCCACCAGTGCCTCATTGTTCCAGTCTAACTCCGAGGCTAAAGTGCGGAACTGCACATAGTACTGTCCCACCGTGGAGTCACCCTGACGGAGACGGAGCAAAGCTGCGGCAGCAGAGGAGGTGCGACCACGTTCCTCAAAGACAGTTCGGAACCCCTGGAAGACTTGCAGGGTAGCCGTTAGCGGATCTCATCGGTCCCACAGCGGAGTGGCCCAGGCCAGAGCTTCGCCAGTTAAGAGGCTAATAATGAAGGCCACTTTTGCCCGTTCTGTAGGAAACTGATGTCCCAGCATCTCGATGTGTATGGAGCATTGGCTGATGAAACCTCTGCACTTCTTGGGGTCTCCATCATAGCGAGAGGGGAGCGGCAGATGCAGAGAAGGTCCCGGTGTAGGTAGCGCCATGGCTGCAGGAGCGACTGGTGCTGGCGAGGCGGCAGCCGCCGCAGGCGGAGGTATACGAGCCACAAGGTTCTGCATCATGGCCGCGAGCTGGTCGATACGCTGGCTCTGCTGGGCGACAGCCGTCGTAACGTCCCGAAGTTCAGGCAGAGGTACCCTGGCGGAATCCAGGGCCAGATTGTACTGTGAGGGTTCGGTGGATTCGCTGGACCACCGCAAGCGATGATACTTAAGCCACGCCAGGGAACGGTATCTAAGTAGCCCCCGGTTTTCACCAGAGCCCGCCGCAAAGCGGGATGGACTTGCTGCGGCGTGAGGCTACCAGGTCGTTACCCATGACGTGACTTGCTTGCGGAGGCGGCCGGAGTACTGCGTGGTACAGAATCGTAATCCAGAGGCGTAGTCGGGGACAGGCAGAAGGTCAGGGCGGGCGGCAGAGGTTCGTGGTCAGAGACGGGCAGAAGGTCAGGGCAGGCGCCAAGCAGGCAAGGTCAGGAAACGTAGCGGAATGGACTGGTACACGGGTAAGCAATACGGACTCTAAGACACTCCAAACTCACTCTAAGCACATAAGCACACCAACAATCTGGCAACGAGTGCTGGGGGCGTATACCTTATATAGGACCAGTGCCCGGCAATAAGCCAATTACCAGAACACTGGCCCTTTAAATCTAGACCAGCCGTCGCGCGCGCGCTAGGGGGCGGGCATGCGCACGACGGCCGGGACGGACAGGAGCGGCGTGCACTGGAGCGGGGCCAGGTAAGTGAGCCAGCGTGGCGGCGAGGGTGGCCGCGGGTGACCGCGATGCCCGCGCCGAAGCCCCAGCAGGCAGGGGAACGGCCGCAGGGGCAGCGGCGCCCGCGGCCACCATGACAATTATTTTTTGTTGGTTTAATTTCTTTTTACATTGCCAGATAACAATAATAATAAAGTGCACACTTTTTAATGATCCTTTGAACTTAAAAATCAACCTCTATAAACCTCATTATATAACGTATTCAAGTTGGATTCTGCTTAACTTTAAAAAGTTTCTCCAGGTAAGACTTCTGTTCATTTAAATTTGAGAAAGTGGATGCTCTTCAGGAGTCATTCCTCCATACTTCTTTGTCATCCTGGGATATGTGTGACTTTGGACATACCATGAGTGGCTTTCTCTGGCACAATGTAGTTATATAGTTTAATTAAAAAAAGAAACAGGTCCATCAGCTTTAACTTATAAGCCTGCCATGTTAATCAAGTGGAAGGCAAAAACAGCTGTGAAGCAGATGTCTTTTGCCCAGTACTAGAGACAAATCCACAGAGTTAATCACTTAATGTTCCATCTCCAGAATCTAGTAAACATTACTAGTGATATTATATTTTTCAAGAGAAAGGTATCCAGGTCCTCCTTGAACTTGTTTAATGGATCTTCCATCATATTTTGTGGCAGTGAGTTCCATAGCCTCATTTCTCTCATAGTAAAGAATCCTTGTCTACAATGATATTGAAACTTTCTTTCCTCTAGGCTTAAAAGATTCCCTTACATGAGAGAGTTCTCTGTATTGTAAATGCAGATATTTGTACATTGTAGTTAGATTGCCTCTAAGTCATCCTTTTTCCAAACTGAATAACCCTAAATTTGTTAACCTGTCTTCGTACTGCAGTCCACTATTTTCTTTAACCTTAATGATGCCCAGTGTTATTTGACGTCGGCTGTGCATGGTCGTTCATCTACACTACGTCTTCTGGTGTTGCTGCAGACATCGAAGTTTGCGGCGAACAGCGTCGCAGCTGTTGCTGGTATCAGCTGCCGCACCGGTGCCGCCAAACTTCGATGTCTGCAGCGACGCCAAAAGACATTAACTGTAGACGAAACTACCTGCACCAGCGACGTCAAAAGACAGTGGGTGGTCATTAAGGGGTTAATTACCTTGTGTGTGTAACGGCTGAGGTGGTGTATCCTCTAGACCACTGTAAGCGATGGTGTAAGCCACGTCACTTCCCTGCTGGATCTTTGGTGCCTCCGTGCCCTAGAGAAAGCGTTATCGTTGTTCCTGTCTCTGCCGTGTTCCTGACCTCCGCCTACATTTCTCGACTCTGAACCTTTGCTGCCTGCCCTGACCTTGCCGCTTCTCCCCGACTACATCTACGCCTCACGACTCTGTACCACGCTACACCTCGGCTGGCACCGCAAGCAAGTCACGTCTTGGGTAGCGACCTGGTAGACTCCTGCTGTAGAAAGTCCATCCCGCTTTGCGGCGGGCACTGATGAAAACCGGGACCTACTTAGATTCCGGCTCCTGGTGTGGCTTGTGGCGGTCCAGTGGATCCACTATCCCGGCCGTTACACTTCCTGGCTGATGTCTTGAGATTTTGCTTCAGTATTGCCATGTATTCTTTTTCCCTCATGATGTCATCTATTTTGTGAAGTGCACCAGTCACTCCTGTAGCAAAACAACCCCACAAAATGATGCTGCCACCCCCCATGTTTCACAGTTGGGATGGTGTTCTTAGCCTTCTAAGCTTCTCCCTTTTTCCTCCAAATGTAACATTGGTCATTATGGCTAAACAATTAAATTTATATGTTTCTTTTGGAGTAACGGCTTCATCCTGGCAGAGTGGCTTTTCAGCCCAAGTTGATACAGTACTCGTTTCACTGTGGATAATGACACAATCTTACCAGCTTCTACCAGCATCTTTACAAGGTCTTTTACTTTTGCTCTTGGGTTGACATGCACACGTTGGACCAAAGCACATTCATCTCTGAGACTCAGAACCCGTCTCCTTCCTGAGTGGTATGATGGCTGGACATTCCCTTGTTTGTACTTGTGTATAATTGTTTATACAGATGAACGAGGCACCTTCAGGTATCTGGAAATTGCACCCAGGGATAACCAGACTTGTGCAAGTCCACAATTCTCTTCCTGATATGTTGTCTGATTTCTTTATTCCACATGATATTACACACAGAAGCAGTGTGTTTCTGGTATGCATTAATAAATACATCCACAGCTGTCTCTCGAATTAACTCAGATTTTGCCAAAAAACCTATGTGTCATGATCAATCAGTCTTCTACAGAATCCTAGTCACTAAAACTTGTTCTATTATTGCACTCCAGAAATGCATCCTGGCCCTTTTTTTTTTAACTCTGTTAGGGAATTCACCATGACAAGTTCCTCTGTCTGAATGCAATTCCATTATTTATATTGTTTGTTTCATGATATATACCGTATTTTTGGGGACTATAAGCCCGCACTTGGGGGCTGCGGGGGGTTTGGGTCCCAGGGGGGCACCCGCGGGCTTGATAGGCGGGGGGCAGAAAAGTATAGCGGGCAGGAATAGAGGGGATCCATCCCTGTCTAAAAGGGCTGCTATGTGAATGAGGAGTGGTGCTGTCCACCACTTCTCCATCCAATCACCCCCCTTCAATGTAACTGCAAGGGGGCGATCAGTTGTCATGGCAGCAGGAACCCCCTTTAAGGCGGGGTTTAATAGGAATAAGAAATTTCCATACAACCCGGTACAACATTCCCTGCTGTATATAGGACAAGGAAGTGTGCCCCATAGTGGGACTAAATATTAAAGTAAAAAAAAAAAAAGAAAGTTTAAAAAAAAATAAAGTTTAAATCACCCCCTTTGCCATTTTACAAATAGAAAAATAAAATAGTCACACATATTTGGTATTCCCGCATCCATAAAAGTCCGATCTAGTAAAATGTGACCTCATTTATCCCATACACTGAACACCATAGAAGAAAAAAATTCAAAATGCCAAAATTGTGGGGTTTTTTTTGGTCATTTCATATCCCCAACAGATTGGAATAAAAAGTGATAAAAAAGGGTCGAAAAAATCTTCCCCATTTTAGTACCAAAAAAAAATACCCCTTGCCCCACATTTTTTGTTTAAAAAATTTCCCCCCTCAAAAACCTGGGGTCCTTTCTTATGTCTAAAAAAATACGGTAAAATAATTAATGGGTCTTAATTTCATAAAAAAAAAAGCAAAATCTGCTTCTATTTTTATTTTTGAAAGTTAGTATTACACATTTTTTCACATGGGAAATTTCTTTTTTTATGGGTTTGCAGTTCCCTTTTGGGTGTCAGGGGGAAAAACCCCTTTTTTCTGTAAAAAATTTATGTATTTTTATTAACAGGTTTCAAATACAAATAGAAAGAAACCCAAAACCGCCTATCAGCACCCTCCCCTCTTTACTTTAAAAAGTACTGGGCATTGTCAAAAAAAGAGAGAGACTGAAAAACCATAAAGTCTTGTGAATTTTGGGGGCCCCAAAATTTACGCAAAAAATTCCGTGAAAACCCGTTAAAAAAGGGAAAAAGGGAAAGTTTAAAAAAAATGTCCAAAACCTGAAAGAAATAAACCTGGGGAAATAAAATAAGCAGAGTTGGCCCAGTCAGTAGAACATAAGTTTCATAGGGGACAAGTCCAAAATGTTAATCCATGGAGCCCAAAATTTTTTCTAAAAATTTCAAAAAATTGCACCCTTTTTTTAATGTAAATACCCTTTTCCTTTAGTCTTACAAGTCAATTAATTTTAACATATTTAACAACCCGAAAGCACTTTTTAAAAACTAACCATTTTGATAAAATCTACTTTCTGCGAAAAAATATAAGCAATCTCCTGCCCCAATGGGAGTTTATAGTAATACTGACTGAATACACCCTATTTATCAAGGTAGACACCTCCCTCTAGTAAAGTTCAATCTCTAAATAGGACCCAAAAACATGCGCATTTGTATTCCCCAAAAGGGACAATTTTTCATTGAAAATCCCTCCAATGGATTTTCAAAAATTTTGGTTTGAAACTATTTTCTTGCATATCAAATAAATTTGTAAAAAACCTGTGCCCCTAACAAAAGTCAGTCTTTTGGGTGTAAATTGCTAATATTTGGTCCCCCCCCCAAATTGCCCTGCCCATAAAATTGACCAGGGGAAAATTTGTTTTTAATTGCTGTGTATATTCAGAAAATAAATGTTTTTTGTGATTCTTCATACATAATAAAGTATGTAAATGTCATGATTGTCCCTGACACCCCCCCCGGCCTTTTGGGTCCCGGTCAACCCGGGCCCCGGACGGTTTAAAAAATAAACCATTGTTTTTTAACGAATACCTTTAAACTTTTTCCCGTGTAACTGGCCTTCTTTCTCTTTTGGTAATTTTATTCCCCGGCCAAAAGCCCCTGGCCAGAAAAACCTTTCCCGCACTTTTCATTAACCAGTTTCCTCCTTTATTGACAGCCTTGTTTCCCCATCTATTTTTTTTCCATCTGCCCATTTTCCTCCATTCTCTTTTCTTGTTCCCCTTTTTTAGGGGGCCTTTTACCTACCACCTTGCCCGTATAGAGGTTCTTTTTCCCATTGCTAGGGCCCCTTTCCTTTTAGGTATCTTTAAACCCCGCTTTTGCTACTGACTTTTCTTCGCAAGTGATTTTGTACTGCCCGCACCCAACCCCGTAAATTTACCCGGCTTTTCCCACCCCCATTTTTTTGTGTTCTGTCTTTGTCTGTGTCTTGTGTCTGCCAATTTAAATTTGTGTAGCCCTAAATTTCTGGTTTGGGGGCCCCCTAAAGGGGTCGGGGGACCCCCAAAAAAGGGAGGGACAGGGGGTTTGGGGCCGTTTTCAGGGGCCCCAATCTGTTTGTGGGCTGTTCGTGTGGCCCCCGATGGTCCCCGGGCAGTAAAAAAAAAAATGTTTTAAATTTTATATAGTTTTTCAATGGGAAAAAATATTTTCAAAATAATATCTTTCCCAAAGTTAGGCACTTTTGTAATGTAATTGTATTACATTTTCTGTGGGCTTCCATTGGTTGTACATCAGCTTTCTGATTACAGAAAGCTCAAAAATTCTTAAAAAGGGAAGGGGCAACCCGCTCTTGTTGAGTCCCGGGATTTGATGACTAAAAAGGGTTTTGGGGTTTTTCAGGAAAGCCTTTGAAACTATACATATTTGGTCCAGCTGTCAAGGCTTTCAATGTGAGGTAGGAAATAGGGTATGCATTGAGATTGTGATTGGGAGGGAGGAGGATAGACTAAGCATGACAAAGGATCTTGTTCTGCCATTTTTTCTATTTTATACCACATCTCTTAAAGATATTTCAGCCTTAAATTTTAAAAAAATAAAATACAGAAAAAACTAGACAAAATAAAAAGTTACAAAATGGTTGAACTTTAAAGGGTTCTTAAAATTTGGGTTGCTTTAATTTTTCATTTGTTCTGGGGCACATGAAAGCTTTTTGAAATGTGGGTTTTAAACATGGTTGGAATAAGATTGGGTTTTTAAAAGATTCCCAAAAACCGATTCTTATAGAGCCTTAATAAAAATCAGTAATATCATCCATAGAGCACACACCCGACTCTTTAGTTTTCCTTTTTAAAATTGTGGGGTCTTATATACAGTAGTATGTGTATATATATTCTGTGGAACACAGTCGTTTGGTCATACATTTAAACAATATAAATGAACTGTGGATGATGTGTCGTGGTGTTGAATGTGTGAATTAGGTTCTGTTAACACTTTAATCATGGTTTTCCTTTATAACAGAAGCCATGATGTTATGCTGGATCCATTCTACCACTGTTATACTATATATACTAATATGTAAATATCCACTGCTTGTATTTATTTAAAAGGTAAACATTAACTTTTGGCTTTGTATGAAACACTTAGGCCATGTCTACACAGCACTTGTTTTTTTCGGTCCAGTGCCCATAGATCACAATGAAAAATCTGACCTGTAGTCAACTCAGCATGTATTTTCTATTGTCGGATTTCTAAACTGCTAGAATATAGAACATGTTCTATCTCCTGGTTGATCCCAGTACAGTTCTTTGTACTGGGCCAGATGAAATCTGACCACAGCTTGTGGCGTAAACCCACGTCAAAAACCACGGCATGGCGATTGTAAAATACCATCGGATTTTTAACGGCATTTTAGCCTGTGTTGCATAGGCAACGGGGAAAAATTTTAGCAATTTCCTAGCACATCCAGCATGCATTAGAAACACAATAGTAGAAATATTGGAGGCCTTAATTAGGTCATTGGCTGCCATGTCCACTGATCACACTGTGTTGAGCATTCAAGCAGTGGAAAAGGGTGCCTTACTAATTTTTAACGGTTTATATGCCCTGGTTGCACTAAATGTGACATCTAAGTAGTTAATAGCTGGGATTGGAGTTATCATGCATGGTGGGTGTCAGCTGTAATTAACAGCTGGCACCTGCCATGTATGGAGTGGGTTCAATTCCTGAGTGATGCCATGATGTATTAGTATGTCTTGCATTGATGCGGCATAGAGACAGAGCTCTTACTACATTACTTTTTATTTTTTTTACATTGTGTTCCCTAAATTTGGATTTCCTGGTCTGTATGGGATCTTGCCTGTTTCTGTACCCCAGATCTCAGTAGTGGAAAGAGCTTGTTGTGTTTGCTAATTTAGGTTTATGTCTGGAGTTACAGGTAGAAGATGCAGCTGGTTCTTCTAAACTGGTTGCTAAAATAGCAGCCGGCTAGTAAAATCAGTAAGAGGTGGGAATCCTTCCTTCCAGGGGCATCAGAAAGTGTGATGATTTCATTATGCCACCTGTGTAATTTTGAAGACCCTGCCCAGAAGTGGCCAAGGGAGCTGCTAGAAGACGAAACCTTTGTTGGTGAGTATTGTTTAGAGCAAGGCTCCTACAGAGCAAGTAAAAACATGTATAGGATGCTTTACTTTACTACCTGTTGCTCCTGTATTTTTTTTGTATGGCCTGCGATAATAATCTAGCTCCCCCTATTCTGTTTCATTGTGTGAAGTTTTCTCTGTATTAAAAATTAAAAAACAGAAAAACAGTCAACATTTTTCAAGGTGTAGGCAGCACCATAGAAATATCCAAATACTGCTATCCTCCCTGGCGGTTATCTTTGATGCTTGCCTTCTGATGCCTACCCCTTGGTCCCTGTTTTCCTTTTAGGCTATGTTCACACGGCGTAAATTCGGCTCACATTTCGCTGCGTATTTGCGCTTAATATGCGGCGAGATGTGTGCCGCAATTACAGTAATCCATAGCTCTCATAGAGAACTATGGGTTACGCCTCCACCCCCCGTGCAGAAAGATAAGTGACATGACATGAGTAATGCATGTCTATGGGGCTAGTGGGCTGCTGGCCCCCCTGCGCCTTGGGAGTGCGCGCTGATCAGCACGAGATCCCAAAACACACGATGTATTGCGGCGTTAATGTACGCGCCGAAATTCATTGTGTGAACATACCCTTACTCCACTCTGGTGTCTGCTTCTCTTGCCTTCCCCATCAACCTGCTTAATTGTGCTTGAAATCAGGTGTCTCATATCTGGCACCAGTCCTTGGTGTCAGGTGCTCTTTTTGCTTACCCTAGTAATTCCTAATTCTGATCTTAATGACCTAAACGATCATAATTTTAACACAAAATATATTAAATGGGTATTCCCATCTCATATGTTTATGGCATACCTATAGGTTATGCTATAATTGTCTGATAGATGTTGTCCTAACCTCTGGGAACCAAACTTGTCTAAGAGAAGAGGGGTTTCTGTTTTGCCAAGTTTTATCTATATAGGTTCGGGATACAGCTTTAAAGAAGGCCAGTCAATTAAGGATATAACACAGCTTTATTTGTATAATAGTCCAATAATAAATCAAGTATGGTAAAATGATAGCATCAAATGATTACAGAAAATAGAGAGATATTATGTACAGTTTGTAAGAGAAAAATAGTTATTTACAAAGAGTTAAGTATTTACATCTTCACCTTGTAGATTGCATCGAGTCTGGAACTTCAACCGTTTGAGAAGCCGTGGAAATGGCGACAGAACGAGAATCCTCAGGGAGCAAGCTACACCATCTATAGATGTCTCTATGATGGGTAAGGAGGCTTCTGGTTCTCACCTTCCTGGCTTGTCAAATTTATATCCCTTAAACAAAATGGCGGACATTACCTAATGCTGTGTCAGCTTAAACAAAATGCACAGGTGTTATTTGCATATCTGACCTTCCACCATGGAGTGGCCAGCCCCAAGGTTCGATAGACAAAGACACCTCTCAGACTGATGACCACCAGCCAGATAAACATACAATGGATGAAGATAAGCCTGCAATTCACAGCTTTGAATACGCAAGGACATGAATGTGTGTGTAAACAGACTTGTTTGAATAAGTTAGCCATTCGTCCCAGGAAAGTACAAGCCTGCTAAAATTCTAGTGTGATCTAATATAATATGATCTAATTTGAGTATAAGAACGGAATGAAGAAATACATTGTATACAGCAACAGAATACAATACATGCACCCTAAAATATAATGTAAATATATGCAAACTTTGTACCATCAGAGCTGATTATATAAATTTGATATAAGATAGAAATAATTCACTATTATTTGGCTCAATAGTCATTTATTTTGACTAACATTACAGTCTCCTTACTCCCTTCCTTCATTTGTGCCATGCGTGTATTAGGTTAAACCTGCTTCTATTGGACATTTACAATATTTGTTGTGGATTTTCCCTAAGGGGTACATTATGAAAACTGTTTAGGTCTAAGACTTTCTTTGTCGCACATAGCAATAAATCAGGGCTCCCCCTTCATTTTTTCAGAGCACTATGTGAAATAAAAGGGGAGCTCTAATTGGTTCTTAGCACACATTTTGATAAAATTGTGAGGGCTCATCCATGTAGGGAAACTATTAGGACATGAGGGTTCCAGCTATACTCTGATCTGATCAAAAACAGCTTGAATAAATGGGTGGAGGCAGCCACTGCCCCCACACATTCAATCCAAGAAAAGAAAAAATGAACAGCATTTTTAAACACTGCAGTTTTTACTGAAGATACTGTCACTGGCCACTCCTGCGTGGACATGCTAAAGGAATAGTGTTATGGAATAGATTAGGTGAAATGTCTATTTCACCCACAAGATTGCGTCTGTATCCAGACACACCTTGTTGTGCCAAGACATAACCAAGATGGCCACTGGCCTTAACTATTTTCCTTCTCTCAAACAAAGGTGGGCTGTGTTATTCAAATATATAGATAAGAAGAGCCAATCAAGAGGGTGGACGTAATATCACATGTTGCTTATGGAATGTTGTTCACGCCCAACTATAAAAACTCTCTTTAGACTGAGAATTGTCAGCCTCTGATTTTCTTGTTCTCTGGCACGTGTCAATCAATATACTGATTTGATCCCCCAACTAGGACGTCGAGCCTCTTTGCAGTTCCGTCTACAACAATAGTTTATACTATAGAAAGGGGAAGGTCTGCCAAACATACTAGTAGTCTATCAGCAGGATAGTGCACGTCCAGTTAATCCATAAGAAGACAATATTGGAGATGGGACAAGCTTTGCAGCACATGGCAGGGATGTTTCAGGGGACTGTTGTATACACTGTTAAAAAATTTTACACTATGGATCACTATTGCTTGTTACAATATTTGTGTTACAGAACAATGAATATATAGCAGTGCCTGGAAGGATTCTTTGGTGTTGTTGATTTAATTTGGAGGATTGGACCATCTCTTTTTCTCTCAATGTGACACATTTAAAAAAAATAGCGCAGTTTCACTTCTGCCATTGCTGCAAAGCAAATTCAAATACATAGAAACAAACCAGCAAAACTACAAAGATGGCATGATAGAGAAAAACATTGAATGCACAGCATGCAACTGTACCATTTTCATATACTAGATGTGACAATAATGCATACAAAGTAATCCATATATTCATTGTTTTTGTGTATCTTGGTGTTTGCAGAGTGCTGCTATTGTTGTGTGTTTGCAGTTGTACTGCAGCCATGACAGAGTGCACACATGCCATTTATTTCACATTGTTGAGATGTGCTGATTTTTCCTTTATTTTCAGATATATAATTTGATAGATTAACATATAAATTTATGTATATACCGCAAAAATACACATTGTATCATACAGGGTGATTTAAAAAGAATGGTGCAGAATTATACCCCTGGTATTCAAAACTGGGAAAACATAACTCACGTTTATTTACATGAAAATACACTATTGATCCAAGTTTTTACTGTATACTATAGATGTCCATGTGAACACACTAGAACTCTCGGCAGCAGTCCTGTACATTCCAAATGTGTGCAAGCATATTCTCAGATATGGATTCCACTGTTTCATTAATGTATTGTCTCGGGTTGTGTAGAGTCTGTGGCTGAGGTGTGTGTGTTAGGCAGATACACTAAGTCTTTGATGTAGCCCCACAAAAAATAAGTAACAGGTTGTTAAATCTGGCGAACGTGGAGGCCGATCCAGTGTTCTGAGTTTCATTCAGGTATCAGCAACCAATAAAATGGAAATCTGGACGTGCACTATGCTGCTGATAGACTGTCAGGGACACACACCAAGACACAGACAAGTGAGGCCCTGACACTAGTCCCAGCTTCTGTTCCTGCCTTTTTGGGAACCCGACTCCTTAATAGGCCGGCCCCAACCAGAAGACTAATGACTACACTGAGCCAAGAGACAAACAAACACAGAACAAGTAAGTGTAGTCGGACAGTCCTAGTCGGTAACGGGACGGGCAGCACAGTACAAAATCGTGAGACCAAGAGTAACTGGAAAAACTAGCAGAGTCAGAATAGCACAGACGATCCAAAGAGAGAATGGCGAACTATAGGGAAGGAACCAATATAGCAGGCACAGGTGACAGGAAAAGGCATCCTTAAATAGGGAACAGGCGAACATAGAACAGAGGTGATTGGCAGAAAGAGCACAAAACCAGATAGGGAAACAAGACTGTCAATCAAGAGGAACACAGGTTAACTGAAAAGGTGCTGGAGGATTCCTGGCCATGGGCGTTGGCCAGGAATCAATTAACATACAGGGGAGGAAGACACAATTCACAATAGTGAATACAAATCCAAACATCAGGTAAGAAACCAGGGCTTACGTCGCAACGGCCGTGGCCGGCGACCCGAGCTCAAGATTGGGGGTCTGTTGGGCATGATCATGACATAGACTATGTTTGACAGACCTTCCTCTTTCTATCGTATAAACCATTCCTTTAGCATGTCCACGCAGGAGTGGCCACTGACGGTAGACCTTGTGTCTATTTACTGAATAGGACACATTTACTTTGGGTGAGTCCCTCATGTGATCAATAAGGGCAAATGGGTTTTCTGAGCTCCAAATTAATTGTGGCAATTGACATTTGGTGAAAAGTCTCTGGCCATTTATCACTGATGTTACTTCAAAGGGTGCTTCTACAATGTAGCTGCCTGTAGCCCTTCGCAAACAAACGTTGGAGAGGTTATATCTTATAACTCCCTTGATACCCTACATTCATTTACTGTATATAAAGAGGGGCGAAGTCACCACTTGGCTTTCTGCTGTTACAGACTATCAGAGATGCAGAAGGGAGGTGGGTAGCACTGGTAAAGAGGAGGAAGGAAAGTGCTGTGTTTGGTGAGGAGCAACTAGTTGTACAGACATATCTCATTGTACTTTGTCTAGGATGCAAGAGAAGACTGACCTTTAGTCAACACAGTGCATGCTATTGCCAAAGGGCAGTCAACTGTGTGAAAGTTCAACAACCGAAGAAGACTGGAGAAAAAGAAGAAAAGAGAAGATATATACACCAGGGCTACATAGATGGCAAGTGTGATTGATGTAAAAAGTGAAAAGAAACAAATACCAGCATTGCTTCTTGAAGGGGATTGACAGCCCTTTCTGGTTGCAGCTGTGTTTTCCCTTTATTTTTCAGCTGGCTAGCCAAATGATAAATCCACTATGGCTGTAAATTGAGCTCCAGAGAGAGAAAACATAGTGCTCAGAGGCTATCTGGACAAGCAGATAAGTAATCCCTCTAATGACGCCCTTGTGGAGTAATTTCTGTCATGCTAATCTCTTTCTTTCCAATCACATACTGCTGTAACTTTAATAGTGAAGTCACTCTTTCCCATTTAATGACAGCTTTATTTCTCTTGGGAATGCATGTCACAATATGTAATTATAGTGCTGGAAAAGATATATGAAACAATACAGGTTCATTCCAAACAAGTGAATAGTGAGACTGCAATCACATGAAAAAGTAAAATACAAATGAATAGAATAACAGTAAGGCTATGTCTCCACTGCACACATTTTCAGTCGTCATTTCAAAGTTTTTCGTTTTCTAAAACTGCTGAAAAAAATTACTGAAAACAGGTACCATAGACTTTAATAGTAAAAACGTTCTGTTGTCTCCACAGAACGGTTTCTTTCTGCTCGTTTTTGCTGCAGGTTGTTGCAAAAAACAACAGAGCACGGCAGAAAATTTACTGTTGGAGTCTATGTAAAGTGGCAGACTTAACACTTTTTTTTGTTTTTGCAGAAATACATAGCAATTATAATGCTGTGCATTTTTGCAAAAACAGCACCAAAATGCTCCAAAAATCTCACCAAAAAACAAAACGCGCAAAAAAATGGACATTTTGTCAACAGTTTTTGACAGGCAGTGGACAAAAACTCAGTTTTATAAACGTTTTTAGGAGTTGGATTTCAGTTTTTTGTCCAATGCTGTGTAGACCTAGACCTAATATCACAAAAATATTTCTTTTTTTTAACGATTGGGATTATCACACAGCTTGCTAAGTGTTGAATACACCATTTAATAACTGGTCAGGACTCTTGCTTTTTTAGATAAAGAATATATTTGTAGTGTTGTGGTTCGGATTTGGCATGTAAAGCTTGTCTTGATTCAAATTTTGTTGGTGGGAAATTGTGTGACCTACCATCAGCCTTCTTCCAGGCAGGAAAATGGAAGTGTATCATTAATTGATTGCATACCCTTCTATTCTACTGTCTAGAATTAAGCTGGTGATTAGTCACAAGAGTTTCCCACCATCACAGTCAAAATTCGAATCAGGCCAAATCGGCCCTACCCAGATCCAAAACACAACAGTACGCCTTTTCCTTGGGTATTTTGTGAAATAGTGTAATACCTTTTTAAAGCAGATAACACAACAATTTATGATGAAACCTTTGTGACACTACTAATAAATAAGAGACGTATGTTTAAATGTGTCATCTTTTTAAAGAAGTAGAATCCATCTGCAAATAAAGCACGCTGCAAACGTTTCTTTCTTGCCAAAAGCCTATTTATATACAGTATATTCAAGGTGCAGCAATACAAATACTTAAACTATATAGTACTATTCACTCTTATTTTAAAAGTCAAAAGGGGACATCACAATAGTCTACACTTCCAAGTTAATCCATAAGAAGACAATATTGGAGATCGGACAGGCTTTGCAGCGCACGACTGGGCAGGGGCATAACTAAAGGATTGTGTGCCCCGGTGCAAAACTTCAGCCTGGGCCCACTTTCCCCCAGACCATGGCTGTGGAACACTAGTATTTAACAACAGGTTCCCTACTTGGTGTGATGGATAATTGCGGTTTAGTGTCCCCCGCAAAATGATTTCTACTTAAAGGTATTGTCTAATAGAAGAAAATTCATTTTAAATAGGGACAAAGAAAAACAAGTTATACAGCCGAAGCATCTGCCCCTGATCGCTCTCCTCCCTCCACCCCCATTCTTTGTGAGCAGCCGCTTTAGAACTACAAGTCCCAGCATGTCCGACACACCAGTCAGTCCCAAGTAACATAAGGTATACACATTACAGGCACACCCCATATGTATATCATAACATGTAAAGTGTGCTCTTTGAATGTAGTAAAGTTTCCTCTTACTGTGCAGGCACGGGGATGAGGGCAGCACATGGCAGGTGAGGGCTGCTGGCTGGGAGTTGGAGCAGAGCAGTGCTGTGATGCTCTGTTACTCTATTACTGTTCCAGCCCACTTCTTCTGCCTCTGAAGACAGCATCCTCCGGATATAGAAGAATTTAGCCGAGCTCCTACTGCTTGTTGCTGCTGCGATCGCTGGGTCTGTGTGACCCAGTGATGCAGCTGTGTGGTGTGCAGGGCCGCCAACAGAAATCTCAGGGCCCCATACAGCTGAAGTACCTGGGCCCCCCCTATAAACCCCGCTGCCAGCAAAAAAAACGACCTCTCGGACATAAATGTGCCCATTTTACCACATAACACAGTATGCAAAAAAGAACTGTATTGTGTAGTACAATACCAAGTGAGTAACATATCTGTCTGTCTCCCACATATGTCAGTTTAACATATCATAGACACACGCAGCCCTGGGTGTCAAGGACATTAGTTCTTGAATCCCAGGCCCTGTCTCTGAGCGCTCAGGACGCAGGGCCCGGGCGTTTCGAGACAGGATGCGGCGGCCAGGCCCCAGGGAGCTGCGGCACTGCTTCCAGGACCCACAGGAGTTCGGGGCCCACCCGATGGGCCAGTCTGAGCCTGGTTCGGTGGCTGCCTCTGTCATGAGGTTTGCAGTGGGCCCCCTTATATCACCGGGCCCTGTACAGGAGTACCTGTACGGCGGCCCTAGTGGTGAGGGGGGCTCGTGGGCCCGGTCACAATTGCGATAGCTGTGACCCCTGTAGCTACTAAGAATAACGATCCCAAAAGCCAAGTGTGAACCCCAGGTTGATCCAAGGTGGTGGCCAAATGCAAGTGAAACCTTATACTTGTTACAATATTTGTGTGTGCAGCACATTGGATATATAGCAGTGCCTGGGAGGATTCTTTGGTGGTGTTGATTTCATTTAGAGAATTGGACCATCTCCTTAATTTGGTTCAAAAACCGTAGTATATTATGTATTTATTTCTTTATATTTTACTACTTCATCTGTGCCACTGTTCAAAACAACCTGCCTGTAGGTAGAGGTGGATCTGCTGGGTTGCTTATAGAATTGGCAAAAGTAAACTGAGGATGCCCCTATACAGGATCGGCAATTTGCTGCAGAGGACTCCCAGTTTTCTATCCTTAGCGCAATATAGCAATAGCTGACAAAAGAAAGATCCAGTTCTGTAGGAAGAGGGACAGGACATGCAATAGGTTGGGGCAGGCAGAGTTCAGAATGAATAGGCCATAGTTCACAGTTTAGTTCAAAACAGTAACAGGCAGAAGGGTAGGGCTTGCAGCAGACAAATAACAACCTGAGTCAGAATAGAAGAACCACAGACGAAATGCTGCTGCAATTTACTAAAAATAAGGAACCTACTGCTGAGGGTGGAATGGAAGTGCCCCTTTAAATACACAATGGTGTGCAGACAGTTGTGGGAGAAGCAAGTAGCACTGTATGCTTTAAATGCCTAGGGGCCAGCTGGTCGTAGCTAACAACAACAAATAAGATTTCAGCCCAATGCTAGAATTACCTTTAAACAGTTTTACAGAATATTTAAGCTTGAAACTAACATCTTTAGTTGTACATTATTATTTGCATGAAATAATTCAACATATTTGTTGTTTTTGTGCAAATCGATGTGCTTATCACCTGAATCAGATGTATACGGAAATAGCCGATACTGTAGTGAGGCCTATTAGAATTTGTGAAGCTTTAATGATTTATTTTTGGCACTTTCATCGCATTATGTCATGCTAGTATTTATATTTGTATATCAGTCCCAGGAGTTGAATTCTTATTTAAGAAAGTTTTAAAAACTTAAAGGGGTTTTCTCACCACAGGCTTTCACAGACATGAACTGTTTCTCTCTGTCTTACAGCTTCAAATCCAGGGGCAGATCTCTCCTCCCAGTAGGCAGGTCTTCCCTCACTGAAGACTGGTGACATCATCACACCACCTCCCTTCTTAGTTATCATCATCAACATCCTGCGTGAGCAGTGGAAGAGAGAGGATGTCACAGCTCTGCAGACCTCCTGCAATGGTCAGTTCTCATGTCTGCAGAGCTGTCACCTCCCTCCACAAGCTCCTTGTAACCAGAACACCTGCATTGGTATAAACAGTTATACATACAGCCTGAAATGATTAAACAAATGTGAGAAAAGTGTATAAGGCTATGTTATATGGGGGGAGAGTGAGTCTAACAATTAGAGACTCAGTAATTGCCCAGATCCTTCACATAGAGCTATCACTGGGAGAGAAGCATAGAGATCTCAGGCAGTCTTTCTTACACAGAAACAGCCAGCACCTGCACAGAAAGCTGAAGGAGTCAGTTTAAGTTTCATTTTTACACAGCTCAGAGGTGAGTGAGCACAGAGAGTGCAGGCAGTCAATCATAGCACAGGGGGCGTGTCTCCCACGGGGGGCATGTCCAGACTAGGGCTGAACTAAATATCAGGCAGCCAATCAGGGCCCAACCACAGGTTTCAGATTTAGCTCTGGACACTCACAGATTAGCTGATATCTGCTGTACTAAATCATTTAGGTAATACAAACCAATTGAAAAAGTGGTTATTTTTACTGTCTCCATCATTACAGATATGAACTTTGTAAACCCCTTTAAGTGTAATGCCTCACCTGTACAATGTTGCTTTAAAGTTTATCATTTATAATATTTTAACTTACCAGGTCAGATCATGTAATTTTATGTTACAGTCTACAGCTAACATGCCCACACACTCATGACAGCTGAAAAAACTTGTAGACCATTTTCTGCAAACTAAGGGCAAATAATTGTGTGCTGGAATTTTCAGGAACTGTACACCAAAAAGCATAAAAAAGTTATTTGCAACAATCCACAGACCTGCCCAAATAGGCAGGTATGTGTGTTCTGTCTGCATCCTCTATGAGCAGTTAGAGTTTTTTCTCCAGATGGAGAAGAAAAGGAGAGCGAATTACTCCAATCATAGAAGACATCTACTGTAAGTCACTTATAGTTCAGCAAAGCCTGAGTAGAACTGATATCTACTATTATATGGTCACTCTATAACCAGAATATTGGTAGAAGTTGTAGTAGTATTATTGTTTATATTCAGGAACAGTATGGTAGAGATGTAGCTTGACCGTGATATATTGGCTCTCTGTGTTATCTGTAAACAAATGCATTAGAATACATGAGACAATATTCTGTGCTGCGATATCATGGTGCATTATCTGACAAGTTAATCTTTGTTATATCTGTATCATTCAGTCGCTATGTGGTGGTGATATATGGTCATGGTGTGGTGGTATTATTCAGTCACTTTGTGATGATGATATGTGGTGGTATTATTCAGTCACTATGTGGTTGTGATATGCAGCCATGATGTTGTGGAATTATTTTGTGTTAGGTTAGGGCCAGATTTGATTTTTTTTTGGAGGGGTTGAAGGGGATGCCTTGTCCCGGCCCTGATGTAGTTGCACAGGGTGCTTCACTCTCCCAGTATGTTGATGGGTGTCCCCTGATCAATTCTTTATGTGCCTATGCTTGTACATTTATATGTTCCTGTGTCTGTATATATATATATATATATATACTCCTAAATGGGATATAATGGCAATAAACTACTATTTGACTACAATGTTAGAAAATAACATTGTTGAGAGGATAGAGATTATTGCACAGGATGCCATTTAGCCTAAGGTCAACCCTGAATCAAGACCAGTAATACATACACTTGGCTTTAGGTGATGTCTAAATAAGTTTTAGAAAAGATGTTTTAAAACCACTTGTACTTTCACATATCTTTTCAAAATAAACTGTCACCTGGGCACATGAGGATAAGAGTAACCTTGGCTATTAAAAGACTTGTATCTCACAATTTACCCAGTTTTCCTCTCTCTAAGCTGTAACTCTAATGGGCAATTTTTTTCCAAGGATAGATGCTTACTTTACCTCCTCCCTTTCCTCTTCATAGACTTTAAAATGCAGCATGTAATCTGATTCCTCAGACGTATGAATAAAATGGACTTGGCATTAAATTGAGAGTGAATAATAAGTAAGGAGGAGATGGGATTGCTTATATATATGCAATTGATCTTCTTCCTTTATTGTCAGTTGTTTTTTTTAACTACAACTATTGACAAATTTTCTTTCCATATTTTATCTATTTCTGTCCAATGTCTGTTCTTTATTAAAATGATTCATTACTTTACTACACCAGAAAACAAATCACAAACTCATGTACTATTTACCTAACAAACAAATTAACAAACACATATAGGGGTGCTTGAAAGTTTGTGAACCTTTCAGAAATTTCTATTTTTCTGCATACATTTTTCCTTAAACTACAAGAGACCCCAATCAGACAAACGAGTCAAAGTATTAAAGTCAGATGATCTAATGATACATATCTGTATGTTTATCAGATAATTTGAAATTAGAGTCAGGTGTTTCAGTCAAAGGGATAACAACCAGGTGTGAGTGGGCAACCTGGTTTATTTAACGGACAGGGATTTATCAAAGTCTGTGGAAGTGTATAATGACGTGAACAAAGACGATTTCTGAGGACCTCAAAAGAAGACTTGCTGATGCTCAGAACCATTACAGAACAGAACCATTTCTATTAAGTTAGGAATCCACCAATTCACAGTCAGATGGATTGTGTACAAATGGAGAGAATTCAGGACTATTATTACCGAGTCCAGGAATGGTGGACCAACACAGATCAAGCAAAGAACAAGACATATAATAGTCTGCAAGGTCACAAAGGAATCCTAAGTAACCTTTAAGGAACCTAAATGCCTTCTCACTTTAGTTGATGTTAATGTTTATGAGGCAGACATTGAAAAAATATTGTGTTCATGGCAGGACTAAAGCTTTTTGCTCCCAAAAAGCCGTTCCCCATTCAGTTTTTGAAGATCACCTGAAAAAAAAGGTATTGAAATTGTTTTGTTACTAAAAATTATTTTATTTTTTTTAATTTTAAAAAAGGGTTTTTGATTGGAGATTGGAAAAACCTGCTTTCCAGCATAAAAACAATGACCTTAAGCACACAAGTCCTTTTACCAAAGAATAGTTAAAGGGAACCTGTCACTGAATATTCAGTCTGCTCTACTGACAAAATGTTACAGAGAAATAGAGGCAGAGCAGACTAATATATAGCATATTTAGTATAACTTGCATATATTCATTTCAATCTCTGCAAAATTTAAATTTTAAAAAACACAAAAAATTTTCCCCCCCAGGGACTCCCCCCACTTGATCCGGCAATTGCCCCATATGAAAGTAGGTGGCACCAGAGTGGGGGGAGGAAATGCAGAAAGAGAAGAAACCCTGGAAACTTGGGAGGAGGAGATAGTCTTAGGAGAGCTTAAAGGGGTTTTCTCATCACAAACTTTTGCAGACTTGAGCTGTTGATCTTTCTAAGCTTCAAAAACCCGGGGTATGTTCTTCTCCCAGTAGGGGGGGTCTTCCCTTTTGAAAAATGGTGACTATCCTTTCATGGTTTCTTTTCTGCAGAGCTGTCGTTCCCCCCCATTTGCCCGAATTCTTGTAAAACCAGAACACCTGCTTTTCTGTAAAACAGGAACTGTATTGCTGTAAGCAGTTATGCATACAGCCTGAACTGATGAAACAAATGTGAGAAATTCATTTAGCTCCCCCCTCTGTTATCAGGCAGGAGTTAGAGGGGAACAGACTGCATAAGGCCGTGTTACATGGGTGATGGGAACAGACTGTATAAGGGTGTGTTATATGGGGGGAAAGAGTGATTCTAGCAGATACAGACTCAGTAATTGCCCAGATCCTTCACATAGGGCTGGGAGAGGAGCATAGAGAAGCTTAGAGAGCCTTATACAGACATGGCCATCACACAAAGCTGAGGAAACTAGTTTTACTTTCAATTTACATAGCTCAGAGGGAAGCAAGCACAAAGTGCAGGTAGCCAATAACATCACAGGGGGTGTGTCCCATCCAGGGGGCATGTCCCAACACAGCTGAATGAAATATCAGGCAGCCAATCACAGAAAAGGGAGCGTGGCCGACCACCTGCTGCAGAAATAACTATAGACACACAGATTAGCTCATATCTGCTATATTAAGTGATTTAAGTACTACAAACCAATTGCAAAAGTGCTTTTTTTTACTGTCCCCATCATTACAGATATAATCTTTGTAGCAAGAAAACCCCTCTAAAACAGCCGACAGCCAAGTCAGATACTGGAAAGAGACACCCGAAGATACCAATACCAGGGATAAGTAAGAGAAGCTAAGACATGCAGAGACTTAACATTTAATTTAGCATCAATTTTAAAAGCAACAGAGCTGAAAAAAACCTATCACTACATCTATACTTATTTGATTCTAAATACATATTCTGCCTTTAATGATTCTATCTAACTCTGAAATTCATTAAGATTTGCTGCATACACTCCTTAAAGGAGTTGTCTCATTACAAGCTTTCAGCCTGCTTCAAAGGCAAAGGAGCAAAGGATTTTTGAATTGAGGTGCGTGCTTCTTGTCTGCCTCTTCTCCTCCCCCTTCCCCCTCCCCTCAGTACACAGACAGCTCTCCTCCATAACTTCTATACAGCAGGGGGGAGGGGCGAGGGAGTTTGCTGCCAGAGTTAACCCTGTGTGTGCCTGCCTAGGTCTGCTGCAGGCTCTTGCTGCTAGATCAGCTGTATTGTCAGCTCCACGGAGACAGCAGAGAGAGGGCTGATCTATGAGTGTGGAGAGTTCTGTGAAGCTGTGATTGCTAATAGCAGAGCAGAGGGATGTAAGTGTTCCTATACCCCCTGCGTAGCATACAAATCTCCACATCTCCAGCAACAAACAAATCCTGCCCAGAAATACACAGGGAAAGCTTTTGAAGTGTTACTATAATCACAATGTGTCACTAATACAGCAGAGCATGAAGCATTCACAAGCCTCCCTGATCTAAGTATTGTAAGGAGAGAATGAAAAAAACGAAAATTCCATCACCAGAAATGGTTTAGTTACCTCTCAGAGTATTTCAGCAACCACCCATTAAAAAAAATAATAAAAAAAATAGATATAATAGTCACATATTGCTTGTCAACATGTGAAAACAAAATTGATGGTAATTTCAATGGGATAAGAAATAGCATCCCCTTCACTTCAGCATATAAATAGATATAATCTGTTGTCAATTTAAAATCATATCAACATGTCAAATGCACTTGACTCTCTCTAAGCATACAGGATTTCATCTTCAAGTACAGTGATCTGTATTAAACCCTAACAGCTCTGTGGCTTGTAATACTTGACTGTATAGTTGTAAGGGACCCGTCAGGGGCGCACAAACAGACACAGACAGTGTGAGGCCCTGACACTGGTCCCAACCCCTGTCCCTGCCTTTTGGGGTGCCCGACTCCTTAACAGGTCAGCCCCAACCAGAAAAACTGAGCACTATACTGAATAGCGTGAGAACACAAGACGCAGACAAAAAAATACAAACACAATAGGGGAAGGTCAAGCAACCCAAAGTCGGTAAACTATAGGAACGCGGTACAAAGTCAGAAGGCGAAGAAAAAAAACGTGATCCAAGCGAGTAAGGTAACCAGGGAGGCAAGAATAGAGAGGGTGAGTAATAGGAAAAAAACAGACCAGTATAACCAGAAAGGAGAGGAAACAGAAGAGCCCTTAAATCCCTTTCCCAGGAGAACAAAGGAAAAAGGCAATAGGAGGAAGAAACGGAAAGACCAGATAGGAAGGTAGAGCTGTCAATAACCAGGAGCAAGGAGCCAGGTTAACCCATGGAGTGCTGGAAGATTCCGGGCCCCAGGCATCGGCCAGGAATCAATCAAGTAGCAGGGAGAAAACCATTTTCACTCTAGTAAACACAAATGAGACACTATGTCAGAAACCATGGCTTACGTCGCATCGGCCGCGGCCGGCGACCAGAACTAAAAGCTGGGGTTCTTTCTGGCATGTATCATCACGTATCCCCCCTTTTTATGAGGGGCCACGGGCCCCTCAAAGACTATCAAGTTTAGCAGAATGGACATGGTGAACTTTTTCCCTTTTTTCCAGTTTTGGGCATGTTTTGCAGATGGGACACGGAGACGGACATATTTTGGTTTGGTTCGGTGGTTTTTACTAGATTTTTTGATTTTTAGTTGGCCGTTTTTTAGAGTCTTATGACCCCTAGCCCAGACTGTGCACAGTTGATTAACGGCAGTTTCAATTTTAGTTCACCACCTGTAGTGGCGGAATACGTGAGGTGGGAACCATCATCACGAAAAAGCGGGCCAGCTCGGGAGGAGAACTTTGTGAGTGGCAGTAGAGGACACTAAATCTGAAGTAAAGGGTGGTGACAACTACTCCCAAATTTAAAGAATATTTTCAGTTTCTCAATAGACAGAAGCATAGATTCTCGTTCCGGGGCAGACGAGTTGAGCTTTGCCCCTGGAGTGAGGTCTATAGGGCAATCATCGGCGGGTTTGTGGAGGCAGATGTTCCCCAAAACATCCCCATCAAAGACACTAGAATTACATTCTGAAATATCATGGTATTAATCACAGCACACACCAAGGGATGCACTATCTTCAAATGAGCACCAATGAGGTCCCCCCATTTTATCAACTCAGTGGTTCTTCCAGTCGAACACCGGATTTTGGAGGGCGGAGCCAGGGAAAACCCAAGAATAATCTCTGCAGAGAGTTTCTCCATGACAAAAAAATGAAAGTTTTTCAGTATGCGAACTCCCAACCTTCAAAGTGACCTCAGCAGTACGAAATTTTATTCTTCCTCCGGTTAGGGAGGTAGAGTCTACACCTGAAACAAAAAATGGAGAACACAAAGGTACAAGTTCCAAACCCAAGGCTTTAGCAACAGCCATACTGATGAAATTAGCAGCAGCACCCGAGTCAATCATGGCACGACAAGCAAAAGTCTTGGAGCTAGAAACCAAGGTTACGGGCAAAACAAACTTGTTATTTGAGTTAGGAGGTACCTGTACATCCTGAGTTACTTTCCGGGAAAATTTGGGGCAGAGTTCGGTGTTTCCTTGGGGTGAGTTAGGCCTAATAGAACGTTTCTAAGGAAATGGTCAGGCTTCCCCGAAATTTAAAGGCACAAGGCGTTCTCCAACCGGTGTCTCCTCCTGGTGGCAGCAGATGTAAAACCCAAAACAAGGGTTCTTCTCCAGAAGATTGAGAGGGAGATGGGAGAGAAGAACTCTCAAAGAAAGAGGAAGCAGGTTTTACGGGAAAGCCTGACTTGAGCTGAAACAGTCAAACCCCCTTGTTTTTCTCTGCGCCCTCTCCCTTAGTCTTCTGTCAATAGTCCAGCTAGAGTCAAAAAAGTCACTCAGTGTCTCAGGGATTGGATGGCTGACCTTAGCATCCTTTACGGCATCAGAAAGCCCTTGTTAAAAAGGGTCTTCAGAGGTTGGTCCGACACCCAGTAACGTACACCATTGGCGGAACTCGGAACATTAGTCTTCAGCTGAGTGGCGGCCCTGCTGAATAGATAGCAAATGAGTCTCTGCCCATGCCACACGGTTGGGGTTATCATAAACCTGTCCTAAAGCCAAAAAAATCTGTCCACTGATCTCCACTCAGGGACTTATGGGGGCCTAGCTAGTGCCCAGTCCTGAGGTGGGCCCGGGAGGAGAGACACACAAACTGCTACTTTCTCAGCCTCAGTGGGAAAAAAATAGTTGAAGCGAAAAATAGATACATGATTCCCTGAAGGTTCGGAACCTGTCAGGATTTCCGTCAAAGCGATCAGGGAGAAGCATTTTAGACTTATGACGTACGCTAGGGTCCACAAAAAACAGGGGCAGGTAGGGACACAGACGGGGCGGCCAGTCCAGGTACCGGGTTCGGTATGGCAACCAGCCGCTGCGCGACTTGATTAATAAGCCCCGCCACGCCCTGAAGCTGAGTTGTCAACTCATCCCAAACGTTCGGTGACCGAAAAAGTCGGTACTCATATTGAACCGCGGGAGAGTCGACTGGGGTAGGCTGGTTATAATGTAAGGGGACCCCTCAGGGGCGCACAAACAGACACAGACAGTGTGAGGCCCTGGGCACTGGTCCCAACCCCTGTCCCTGCCTTTTGGGGTGCCCGACTCCTTAAAGGTCCGGCCCCAACCAGAAGACTGAGCACTATACTGAATAGCGTTTGAACACAAGACACCGCAAACAATACAAACAAATATGGGAAGTCAAGCAAGCCAGGTCGGTAACTATCAGGAACGCGGTACAAAGTCAGAAGGCAGAAGAATAAACGTGATTTTAAGCAGAGTAAAAGGTAACCAGGGAGGCACAGAATATTTTTAGAGGGTTGAGTAATAGGCAAAAACAGTCCCGTATAACCAGCAAGGAGAGGAGACAGAAGAGTCCTTAAATACCTTCCTGGAGAACTAAGGACAAAGGCAATAGGAGGAAGAAACGGAAGACCAGATAGGAAGGTAGAGATGTCAATAACCAGGAGCAAGGAGCCAGGTTAACCCATGGAGTGCTGGAAGATTCCTGGTCCAGGCATCGGCCCGGGAATCAAAACAAGATAGAGGGAGAAAACCCAGTTCACACTAGCAAACACAAATGAGACACTATGTCAGAAACCATGGCTTATGTCGCATCGGCAGCGGCCGGCGACCAGAACTCAAAGCTGGGGTTCTTTCAGGCATGATCTTGACAATATACTTAACCAAAAAGAAAACATAGAGAGTATAGGGTAAAAATATAACATTTTATTATCATCACTTTAAAATGATTAAGTACAAATATACAAAAAAGTGGAAAAAAATGATGGTGAGGAGAAAACAAGAATTACAAACAAGAACCAAAAAAGGACAAGAAAGTGGTCAGAGTGGAATCATAATGCAGTATATGGGAGAAAGGAGTAAATATATATTAAAAACACCACAGTGGTATTGCCATTTAAACTCCCCAACTGCCCACAGATATCAATCAGACCAGTAAGATACGTCATGGATCTATACCATGTAATGAAGTATTTTTAGATATAAAATTTCCCAAAATAATTAACCATGGACCTTACCAGTGAGGTGATCGATAGTGACCACACTTGTCACCCCGACGTACGTTTCGCGGTATTACGCTTTTTCAAGGGGTACAGGAGTGGGAGAAAGCCCGTCTAACTTAACTAGTGCCGGGTCTATTATTGATATATCACGGCGATTGCGCCGCGTTCGGAGGTGGTGGAGCCTTTCCCCACTCCCCGGGAATTTCCCGCGCGCAAGCGATGCGCGGAATAGTGAAACTTCCGGACATGCGCAAGGCACATTATGGACGCCGAAGCAGGGAAGGGCACTCTCAACCCACCCGGGCCCTGCGCACCATCTCGCGATGTTACTAGGACTACAACAGTCTGCATACGTGTTGGAGATATCACCAGACTCTGGAATTGGTACTGAAAATAATGTTAGCATTTAAATATACAGTACTCCAAAATAGCAGCAATAGGTAATACATAGTAGGCAGTAACACAAATATAAATAGTATAACAATGTTGCAATATATGCTGGTATTGTGGTCCAGATGACTTCGAATGATCTTAATCTCGCGGCCATATACAGAGAGATTTTCTAGACAGGAACGTCCAGTCTTGTACAACGGCAATAGATGGATAGCAATACTAATAGAGTAAAGAAAGAAAATAGGAGTATAAAAAAGAAAAATTAAAATCCAGTACTAAAACATAACACAGAGCAAATAAAGAGGAAAAAAGACGAGAAAATATATTGTAAAGAAAAAAGAAGGAAAAGTTTTTATTATTATCTTTTATATATACAGTGGCACTAGGGCATAAATCAAGTATCCATATCAAAGTCCGAAAACTACATAATTACTAATCATCTTACAGGAAAGGGGCAAAATTGAGTTTCTCATTTAATCCAAATGGTGTCATTGTGTTTAAGGTGACGATCCATTTGCTTTCTTTTTGTTCTAGGATTCGCATCACATCACCACCCCTTATTCCCAAATGTACTAAATCAATTCCACAGAATTTAAGTTTGCTAGGGTCGCAACCATGGTACCTTAGAAGTGTCTAGGAAGTGTTTTTTGTTGAGAACATCTTCCCCTTGTTTGCCTTTTTGATTCTCAACGTTCCCGTACCCTGATTTTTTGCTCTCGGCTTTTTACCGATATATATTTTTGAAAGGGGCATGTGCCAATAAAAATTTCTTATGTTACATTGATGAAATGTAATATCTTAAAATCGGGTTCCATCTGTGTTTTAAATGTATTAGTGCGGTTCATTTGAAAACTGAAAACCAATTCCCCCCCCGGAAAAAAAACCCTGTTTTGGTCCCGAGTGCTAAAGGTTAGGGTTTTGTGATAAATGTATGTTTTTAACTAATTTATCTTTTAAATTTTGGTGCCCCTCCTTGATGTCATTAAGGATAGTCGGGACCCCTTTCCCGGGGAGGGGACATTTTAAACCCCCCCCATGTTTAGAAAAAACCCCCCAAATTGGAAAAATTTGATTTATTAGTGTTTAAACCAAATTTTTGCATCTGGTTTTTTTTTGTTTTTGGAAAAGGTTTTTAGATGTTGTTTTTCCCCGATTAGTTTTTTGTATTCCTCTTACTTTATCCACGTTCTAAAAAACTTTTTTTTAAGATCACTAGTTTGAAGTTAAAATTTAGAATTTTGGGGAACAAAGGCCGAAAAGGCAAAAAATGGACCTGTGGGTAGCTCTAATGGTCGCGGTGATGGAATGAAAGCATGTAGTATGAATTAATGATGTAGTTTTTCGATAAAAATCGTCTAATCATGTGTCCTTTCTATCTCAATGGTCATATAAAAGAAATTCAACACTTTTCAATCCACTTAAATGCCCGTTTAATATTGTATGGATTATCATTAAATCTGACATAAATTTAGTTAGTTGAAAGGTAATCCGGGCCAAAAAATAGAAAACTTTTTTTAAATCTTACCCAAACAGGGGACATGCTTTTTACGTCATGTGAAAAATCTGGCGTTCCAATACCCCAAAAACAGATTAGCATCGCTGGAGCGAAGCTGCTCCATCCCCGTTCCCTGGAAGGACATAAAAATTGCCCAAACACAAATAAATTGTGTGTCAGGACAAACTTCAAAAGGTCAAGATAAGTTGGCCAAGTTTGGTCTGGGCCACGGGTTTGGGAAAAATACCTATGCTCTAGACCTCATGATGACGGATACTGGTAAACAACGCTCTACCTGCTGTTAAAGGATTTTCCGGGGCTCCACATTGACCCCCTAAATCCCCCGAAGGACATCCGTCGGTCACGAACTATGATGGTGTAGTTCCCCCATGGCTTAAGGTAGTAGTCTAAAATTACATGCAGATCTGATAAACCCCCCAATCCCGACACGATCGGGCGTCCCGGGGACTAAACGGGACCCTTGTGGATTTTGGCAAGAGATATTAATAAGGGGATTTTTTTTGGAATTTAACCACAAATGTCATCTTTTTTCTTGTTGTAACCCCTTGATAAAAAGGCCCTATCAACCAAACATAGTTCTTTAAAAAAATTTATGGATGGGATTATACGAAATTTTTGCATACTTTTTTTTTTTGCGAAGTGTCAAAGTCCCTCTTTTTTCGTAACTTTAAATTTGGCCCCAGATCCTATATTCCCCCCCTTTGCCCGCTTTTAAAGAAAACATTATCATTGTTGTAATTCCCTTCAGTGCTTTTCTTGTGATATGATAGATTAGTCTCCCAAAATTTTTTTTATATTTTTTTTTTCATTCTGAAACTACCAACCCAAAAGATTTCCATTGTGGAACAGGGACAAGGGGGGGGGAACCTAGACAATCGGGGGAAAAGTGTAGGGGTAGTTACCTTTGTGGGACACTTTTTTCCCAAACAATAAATCCCCAAAATAGAAATAGCATTTTTCTTCCAGTAAAAAATATGTCACTATTCCCTTTATTCGATGTAATTTTTCAAAATAAAACTTTCTTGCAAAAAGATGCAAGTCTTCAAAGCGTGAAAAAAAAAAAAAGGAATTGTTGGTGAGAAGGTGACCCAAGATCAAAACTTCTTCCGTGCCTAATGGACACATGACGATAAATTAATTACCTTCAATTTGTTGTTAATGGAACTATTGACTTCTCGAGGAGGAGGAACTCTACTACGTCCCTGTTGGTTTTTACCTTTTTTCCATGTTGAGTTAGTGTCCTGGACATTATTGCCATGATCATTTTGTCTCAGACGTCTGCATCTTTGATCTTGGAAGACATAGTCCTGATTGGGGGAGACCGTGATCAGTTTTATTGTCTCTCCATCTTTTAACCTTCCCTGGTTAGGGGCATTTTTATCCTTTGGAATTTTTTAGATTTGGTAACACAAAATTTTTTTTTCCCCTTTTGGGCAAAAACCTTTTCCCGGTTTTACAATTAAATGCATCTAGTGCCCCTGCAGACATCAAAAAACTTATTTTGATTGAACTTCGACTTTTTTTTTTCAAATTTTCTAATGTCGTACCATTCAATTGGAATAGTAACCCCATAAAACCACTTGAGCATTTATTGGACAAATCCTCCCATTTATTCTTAAACGATTCATCCTCAACAAAAAAGGAAGGGAGGACTTTCACTCGGAGGCCTCTGGGAATCAAGCCCTTAGAAAAATATTTCTAAGGGAAAGGCCTTGTTCCCCAAAAATTCTCAAACGCTTATGGGGCAATTCCCCCCATCTAATTTTAACTTTCAGTCTGTATTATATCAAAAAAAAATTCAAGTTTTTGGTTATCTTGAAAAACCTCATTTTGTTTGTATCCCTACAAGTCAGGGATCTAAAATCCTCATCAAACAGGAGTAGGAAAAAGTAATAAAAACGAAAAAAGTCACAAACACTAATATTTGTCCACATCTCATCCGGGTTTGGCATAACAATTCTAAAGCCTCCTCTCATTTGGAAAAAACCCCCTTTAAAACACAGGGATCTTAACAAAAAAAAAAACAAGGAGTTAGGGGAAAAAAATAACATTTTATTATCATCACTTTAAAAAATTAATATAAAAAACAAAAAAGGGGAAAAAAAGTGGTGAGGAGAAAAAAGAATTTCAAAAGAACAAAAAGGGACAAAAAAGTGGTCAGAGTGGGAACTAAAGCAAAAGGGAAAAAGGAGTAAAAATATATTAAAAAAAACCAGTGGTATTGCCCCTTTAAAACCCCAAGCCCAATATCAAAACGACAGTAAGAATGTCTGGATCTATACCATGTAAGAATATTTCAATAAAAATTCCAACATAATTAAAATGACCTTACGTGAGGTGATCGTATGACCACACTTGTCACCCCGACGTATTTCGCGGTATTAGCTTTTTTAAAGGGGTTTTAAAGGGGTGGGTAAAGCCCTTAACTTAAAAAGGCGCGTTCTAATGAGATATCACGCGCATTTTCCCCGTTGGAGGTGGGGGAGCCTCTGCCCCACTCCCGGGAATCCAGCGCAAACGGGATGCGCGAGAGTGAAACTTCCCATGGGCAAGGACATTATGGAGCCGAACAGGGAAGGGCACTCTCAAACCCCCCCCGGGGCTGCGCACCATCTCGCAATGTTCTAGAGATACAACAGTCTCATATGTGTTGGGGTATCCCAGACTCGGGAAATTTGGGACTGAAAATAAAGTAAAATTTAAAAAACATACCCAAAAAAGCAGCAATGGGAATACTAGTAGGCAGTAACAAAATTAAATAGTATAAAAAATGTTTCAATATATGTGGGATTGTGGGCCCGATGACTTCGTGATTTAATCCGCGGCCTATACAGAGGTTAATGGTAAAGAAAGAAAAAAGGGTAAAAAAAAAAAAATTAAAAAACCAGTACTAAAACAAACAAGAGCAAATAAAGAGGAAAAAAACGAGAAAATATATTTTAAAGAAAAAAAAAAGGAAAAAGTTTTTATTATTATCTTTTAATATACAGTGGCACTAGGGTAAATCAAGTACCATATCAAAGTCCCAAAATACTAATTACTAATATCTTACGGAAAGGGGCAAAATTGTTTTTCCTTTATCCAAAAAGGTGTCATTGGTTTTAAAGGGGCGATCCATTTGTTTCTTTTTGTTCTAGGATTCGCATCACATCACCACCCCTTATTCCCAAATGTACTAAATCAATTCCACAGAATTTAAGTTTGCTTGGGTCGCAACCATGGTACCTTAGGAAGTGTCTAGGAAGTGTTTTTAGTTGAGATACATCTTCCACTTGTTAAGCCATTGAGATGTCTCGAACGTGTTCCCGTACCCTGATTTTTAGCTCTCGGCTAGTTATACCGATATATATTTTAGAACAGGGGCACTGTGCCCAATAAATAACGTTCTTAGTGTTACATGTGATGTAATGTAATATCTTAAAATCTTGGGTTCCATCTGATGTTTTAAATGTATTAGTGCGGATCATGTTGCAACATGCGACACAATTACCGCATGGAAAAAAACCTTGTTTAGGTCCACGAGTACTGAATGGGTTGCGGTGTGATGCAATATGATGACTTTTAACTAATTGGTCCCTTAAATTTGGTGACCTCCTTGATGTCATTAACGGGTAATCGGAGATCTCCTTTGCCAGGACTGGATCAGTTTTCAACACTCCCCAGTGTTTAGATAAAATCCCCCGTAAATTGGACCACTGTTGATTGTATGTAGTGATAAACCGAATATTTGCATCTGGTTTTTTCTTTGTTTGTTGGAGAAGTTGATTTCTAGATGTTGTTTTTGCCCGATGATATGCTCTTTTGATATTCCTCTTACTGTATCCACGTTCTACAAAACGTTCTTTAAGATCACTAGCTTGAAGTTCAAATTTAGAATCTTGGGAACAAATGCGCCGCAAGCGCAAAAATTTACCTGTAGGGATAGCTCTAATGGTCGCAGGATGATGGAATGATGAAGCATGTAGTAGTGAATTAACATCTAGTAACATCGCGAGATGGTGCGCATGCGCCGGGTGGGTTGAGAGTGCCCTTCCCTGCTTCGGCATCCATAATGTGCTTTGCGCATGTCCGGAAGCTTCGTTCTTCCGCGCATGCGCTTGCGTGCTGGATTGCCGGAAGTGGGGCAGAGGCTCCTCCACCTCCGAACACGGCGCATGCGCCGTGATATCTCATTAAGAGACGCGCCACTATTTAAGTTAGACGGGCTTTCTCCCACTCCTGTACCCCTTGAAAAAGCGTAATCCCGGGCGAAACGTACGTCGGGGTGAAAGTGTGGTCACTTTTCGATCACCTCACTGGTAGGTCATGGTTAATTATGAGGAATTTATACTAAAAATACTTCATTACATGGTATAGATCCATGACGTATCTTACTGGTCTGATTGATATCTGTGTGCAGTTGGGGAGTTTAAATGGCAATACCACTGTGGTGTTTTTAATATATATTTACTCCTTTTTCCCATATACTGCATTATGATTCCACTCTGACCACTTTCTTGTCCTTTTTTGGTTCTTGTTTGTAATTCTTGTTTTCTCCTCACCATCATTTTTTTCCACTTTTTTGTATATTTATACTTAATATTTTTAAAGTGATGATAATAAAATGTTATATTTTACCTTATATTCTCTATGTTTTCTTTTTGGTTAAGTATACTGTGATTTAAGAGAGGGGTTCAAATATGAGAGGAGGCTTTAGAATTGTTATGCCTAACCGGATGAGAGGGTGTGGACAAATATTAGTGTTTATGATCTTGACAATAGTATGGATAATTCTATTGAAACTGTGCTTTTTAATCAATGAAGGGCTGATTCTATTGAAAGCCAGATACTAAGGGATGACATTAAAGTGACGCTAGAGTATTGTAACGGTTGGGTGGCGCTGACAGACGTATGCTGAAGCGCCGACCGCTGACATCCGGGTGTGGATCTTCTGTGATCATCGCAGGCGAGGTGGTAGCTGGAGGACCACACCAGGGAGCGGAGTCTAAGGGGCCCCTGGTCTTCACCAGAGCCCGCCGCAAAGCGGGAAGGACTTGACTGCAGGACCCCCAGGTCGCTACCCCTGACGTGGCTAGCTGCGGTGACAGCCGAGGTGCAGGACAGGAATAAAAGTAGTGGTATACGGGAACAACAGGAACAGTACAGCAGGATACGGGAGGGATAAACGTCACATAGCACCACAGGATATGTCAGGAACGAACGGGTAAAAACAGCGGTACAGACCAGGGAACACAGCAGGATACATTAGGGAAAGGAGAGCACATACAGGACAGGAAAAACAGCAGGATACAGCAGACACCCGGAGACAACAGACAGATGGCCAGGAGCTCAGATGGGAAGCAGCAACTGGACCAGAACTCAGGGTTTTAAAATCTCCAACAGCAGACTGAGATGCTGGCAGGGCTCAAGATCGGAAGCAGTGGACACAGCAAGAGACTGCAAAAGACTGCAATGAACTGACCCAAGTAAGGGCAAGGACTTCCTTTATAGCCAGAGGTCAGGATGAAGAGGAAGGTGCACAGAAAGGAAACTAATAAATAGGCAGGAAGCTGCCGCTTTCACGCCCCAGGAGGCACAGTGCACAGACAGGACCCAGGAAGCAACAAGACTGGACAGGACAGGCAAGTACATAGCAAACACAGGCTGCCGGGACCCCTGCACAGGGAGCCCCAGCAGACATGGCAGGCCCGGACAGGCCGGGCGGTCCAAGGCAGGGACCCTCGGCATGAACCGTGACAGTACCCCCCTCAAAAGCCCCCTCCTCCCCCTCCAAATCACAGAATGGCATTCCACATAGGCCAGGGGCCCACAACTTCTATGGGGCAACCCCAAAAAAAAGTACAGGGGTATAATAGCCCTAAAAAGGGAAAACCAAGACAAGGAGGTGCATGGAGGAACAAACGGGGCACTAGGCAAAATGGGGGGAACTCAGGGGGGACCATGAGCTAGGCAACAGACGGACGCTCTGGGAGGGACCATGAGCTAGGAAAAAGACGGACGCTCTGGGCGGGACCATGACTAGGCCAAACGGACGTCTGGGCCGGGACCATGAGTAGCCAAACGGACGCTCTGGGGGGAAACCCTGAGCTAGGCCAAAGGACGCTCTTGGGCCTGGACCATGAGCTAGGCCAAAGGAGCTCTGGGCGGGGTCCCTGAGCTAGGCCAACGGACGGGTCTGGGCTGGACCATGAGCTAGGCCAAACGGACGCTCTTGGGCTGGACCATGAGCTAGGCCAAACGGACGCTCTGGGCTGGACCATGAGCTAGGCCAAAGGACCCTCTGGGCTGGACCATGAGCTAGGCCAAAGGACGCTCTGGGCTGGACATGAGCTAGGCCAAACGGATGCTTGGGGAACCATGAGCCAGCGGGCAAGGGTTTACAGTACCCCCCCTAAACCCCCTCCTCCCCTCCAAATCACAGAATGGGATTCCACATAGGCCAGGGGCCCGAACTTCTATGGGGGCAACCCCAAAACCAGGTACAGGCTGAATGATAGCCAGTATAGGGAAAACCTAGAAAAGGAGGTGCATGGGAGGAACAAAACGTGACACTAGGCAAAATGGGGGGGAACTCAGGGTGGGAACATAAGCTGGGCAACAACGGACGCTCAAGGGCGGGACCATGAGCTAGGAAACAGACGGACGCTCGGGCGGGGCCATGAGCTAGGCCAAACGGAGCTCTGGGCTGGAACAGAAACTAGGGCCAAACGGACGCTTGGGCGGGGGCCATGAGCTAGGCAAACGGACGCTCTGGGCGGGACCATGAGCTAGGCCAAACGGGACGCTCTGGCGGACCCTGACTAGGCCAAACGGACGCTCTGGGCGGACCATGAGCTAGGCCAAACGGACGCTCTGGTGGGAACCATGAGCTAGGCCAAACGGAGCTCTGGGCCTGGAGAGCAATTTAAAACTAAAACCCCCCCCCAAAACGGAAGGGTTCCCTGGGCGGGGCCCACCATGGCAACCCCAAACCAAAACGCTCTGGGAAAAGGTCCCTGGAGGCCCTTTGGCCCAAAGGGGGAAAACTGGTGCTGGACCAAAGGGGCTAGGCCAAAAACGGACGCTCGGGCAGGGCCATGAGCTAGGCCAAACGGACGCTCTGTGGCTGGAAAAGGGTTTTCCCATGAGCTAGGCCAAATGGGCGCTCTGGGCGGAACCCTGAGCTAGGCCAAACGGGGCTCTGGGCTGGACCATGAGCTAGGGCCCAAAGGACGCTCTGGGGGCGCGGGGAACCCACCCTGAGCTAGGGCCAAACGGACGCTCTGGGCTGGACCTTGAGCTAGGCCAAATGGAGCCTCTGGGCTGGACCATGAGCTAGGCCAAACGGACGCTCTGGGCTGGACTATGAGCTAGGCCAAACGGATGCTCTGGGCGAACCATGAGCCAGCAGGCAACGGGTGACAGTACCCCCCCTTAAAGCCCCCTCCTCCCCCTCCAAATCACAGAATGGCATTCCACATAGGCCAGGGGCCCGCAAAATTCTATGGGGGCAACCCCAAAACCCAAGTACAGGGTGTATAATAGCCAGTATAGGGAAAACCTAGAAAGGAGGTGCATGGGTGGAACAAAGTGGGCACTAGGCAAATGGGGGGGGAACTCAGGGCGGGACATAGCTAGGCAACAGACGGAACGCTCAGGCCAGCCGGGAACCATGAGCTAGGCAAAACACCGGGAAGACGGACGGCGTCTGGGCGGACCATGAGCTAGGCCAAACGGGACGCTTCTGGGGGCCTGGGACCCTTGGAGGCTAGGCCAAAACCCCGGACCGCTCGTTAGCTGGACCATGAGCTAGGCCAAAGGACGCTCTGGGCGGGACCATGAGCTAGGCCAAACGGACGCTCTGGGCTGGACCATGAGCTAGGCCAAACGGACGCTTGGGCTGGACCATGAGCTAGGCCAAACGGACGCTCTGGGCGAACCATGAGCCAGCGGGCAACAGGTGACAGTACCCCCCCTCAAAGCCCCCTCCTCCCCCTCAAAATCACAGAATGGCATTCCACATAGGCCAGGGCCCGCAACTTCTATGGGGGCCACCCCCAAACCAAGTACAGGCTGTATAAAAGCCAGGATAGGGAAAATCTAGAAAAGGAGGTGCATGGGGGAACAAAAGGGGGGCACTAGGCAAAATGGGGGGGAGCTCAGGGCGGGATCATGAGCTAGGCAACAGACGGACGCTCAGGGTGGGACCATGAGCTAGGCAACAGACGGACGCTCTGGGCGGGACCATGTGCTAGGCAACAGAGGACGCTCTGGTGGGACCAATGAGCTAGGTCAAACGGACGCTCGGGGCGGGACCTTGAGCTAGGCCAAACAGACGCTCTGGGCGGGACCATGAGCAAGGCCAAACGGACGCTCTGGGCGGGACCATGAGCTAGTTCAAACGGACGCTCTGGGCGGGACCATGAGCTAGGCCAAACGGACGCTCTGGGCGGGACCATGAGCTAGGCCAAACGGACGCAATCGGCGGGACCATGAGCTAGGCCCGGACGGGTCCCGGGCGGGGACCATGAGCTAGCCAAACGGACGCTCTGGGCTGGACCATGAGCTAGGCCAAATTAACACTTTGGGCTGGACCATGAGCTAGGCCAAACGGACGCTCTGGGCTGGACCATGAGCTAGGCCAAACGGACGCTCTGGGCGAACCATGAGCCAGCAGGCAACGGGTGCAGATGCTCTGGGTGAACCAGAGCCACCAGGCAAGGGTGCAGCGCGCTCTGGGCCAACCATGAGCCAGCACGCAACGGGTGCAGATGCTCTGGGCCAACCATGAGCCTGCGGACAGACAGACACTCTGGGCGAACCATGAGCCTGCGGACAGACAGACACTCTAGACGAGGGCAGGGTCACCCCGGCGGAATCCATGGTCAGTTCATACTGTAACGGACGGGCGACACTGACAGACGTATGCCGAGGCGCTGACCGCTGACATCCATGTGTGGATCCTCTGTGCTCACCGCAGGCGAGGTGGTAGCTGGAGGACCACTCCAGGGAGCGGAATCTAAGGGGCCCCTGGGCTTCACCAGAGCCCGCCGCAAAGCGGATGGATTTGGGTGGGGACCCCCAGGTCGCTACCCCTGACGTGGTAACTGCGGTGACAACCGATGGGCAGGACAGGAATCCAGGTAGTGGTATAGGGAACACAGGAACACTACAGCAGGGTTCAGGAGGGTTTAAAAGTACACATAGCACCAAAAGGATAGGCAGGAAACTGAACGGTAACACAGCAGGTACAGACCAGGGAAACACAGCAGGATACATCAGGAACAGGGAGAGCACATACAGGAAAATGAACACAGCAGGATACAGCAGACACCGGAGACAACAGACGAAGGCCAGGAGCTCAGATGGAAGCAGCAACTGGACCAGCAACTCAGGGGTTAAAGTCTCCAACAGCAGACCTGAGATGCTGGCAGGTGCTCAAGATCGGAAGCAGCTGGACACAGCAAGAGACTGCAACAGACTGCAATGAACTGACCCACAGTAAGGGCAAGGACTTCCTCTTATAGCCAGAGGTCAGGAATGAAGAGGAAGGTGCACAGAACAGGAAACTAATAAATAGGCAGGAAGCTGCCGCTCGCACGCCCTAGGAGGCACAGTGCACAGACAGGATCCAGGAAGCAACAAGACTGGACAGGACAGGCAAGTACATAGCAGAAAAACAGGCTGCCGGGACCCCTGTACAGGGAGCCCCAGCAGAGACATGGCAGGCACGGACAGGCTGACGGTCCAAGGCAGGGACCGCGGCATGAACCGTGACAAGTATGTTATTAGCTTAATTGTACAATTACTTCCTCATTTTGTAATCCATGAAGTTCATGTTTTCTGATATTAGGCTTTAAACTCCTCCTACTACAGTCAGTTATGACCTTTTTGACACAGTCCTTTTTGACATTCCCGTCACTGTACATAGGAATGACATTTAATGCTTTTATTTATCCAAGTGATTGTGAGATTTTTTTTTCATGACATTATACTTTATGCAAGTGGTACAATATATTCATATCTTGTGTTTATGAAAAACAACAAAATTTAGCAGAAATTCAAAAAATCCTATTTTGTTGAAATTAATTTTTTAACCTTATAACAAAGGCTTATGGGAAAGAGCTGAACTCACCAGCACCATCTATTGGATGTAGTAATCCTCAATTCACATGTGACCAATCCTCAATTCACATGTGACCACTGAGTCTTACAATGTAAAAAGGATTGAAACCTTGCCAGTTAAGTTAATCTACAGACAACTGTTTCACGGTGTTTGCCCCTCATCAGTGCAGAGTAGTAGTTACTGGCTGGCTAGGTGAAAGATGAGTGTGGCTAAGAAGGGATAATGTATCTCATTGGAGAAAGGCACCATGTCGCTGTGTGAGAATTTATTTGCCTTTTTGCACCTCACTGGGCATCTGCATATAACAAGGGCTTATGAGAGAGCTGAACTCACCAGCACTATCTATTGGATGTAGTAATTCTCAATTCACATGTGACTCACTAAGCCTCGCATTGTAAAAAGGATTTTGTATTGTTTGTAAGATGACACAAATAGTTAACAATTAAAATTTACCAAATGTCTGCATTATGTTTAGAAGCATTTGTTAAAAATCATTATTTTTTAGGACACTAGAAGGCTTACATTTGTATCAGTGATTTTTAAAATGAGCCAAAACATTTCCAAAACAAAATTCTTTAGGAACACATTTAGGGCCACAGGTATGAAAACTGTCTTGCTCCAAAACTCACTTTGTTGCCCATAGCAACCAATCAGAGCACCCCTCTAACTTTTCCAGAGCACTATATGAAATGAAAGGGGCGATCTGATTGGTTGCTATGGGAAACAAAGTGAGTTTTAGACCTAGACAGTTTTCATACATGTTGCCCTTTTTTTCTGAAGAGGTTTAGTAAAGTCCTATGGCTAAAAAAACACCCATAAGTCAACCCATTTTAAAAACTATACCCCTCCCCCAAAAGTTTTCAAAACAGCATATAGAAAGTTTGTTTACCCATAAGTTCTGTTAAATGAATTAAAGAAATCAATAAATCAATAAATTTTATATTTTTTTTCTAGATCACAAGATGTGAAACAGAGAAAGTTAGCTCTATATTTAATGTCCTAATTCTGCAGTTTTTGAAATATTCCATATGTGGCCCTAGTATGCTACTTCATTTAAACAACATTATATGAAATAAGCAAACTCCTACAGGGTTTGGGGGCCTCTTTTATACTCAAATGTTTTTTAGGCACCTTTTCAGGTTTGCAGGTGCCAAACCTAAAAACCCCCCACAAAAAAAAAAACTATTTTGAAAACTTTAGCCCTCAAGTAATTCATCTATTGGGTAGTCAGCATTTTGACCAGATTTTTCACATATTTTTTTCCAGTGATATAACATTTTTTATCTGAATTCATAATTTTCACATCGAATACAAGAGATAAAGCATTCCTAATTTGCTTTGAAATTTCTCCTGATTACAGCTTCAAGTGGTTGTAAACTGTTATTTTGGCACAAAGCAGGGCATTTCAGTGAAAATGTAAAGTACTAAAACATAACGAAAACTCTACAAATTTGGCATCACCGCAATCATATCAACCTACAGAATAATAATCTTTATTTATATAAGTACATAACAAAAGCAAAAATAATACAGAAATAGCTACTTACAGATGAGACACAAGGTGTGAGGGCCCTGCTCGCAAGAGTGGGGTGTATAGGTGAGACGAAGGGTGAGAAGTGCCCACTTCACACAATGGTCCAGCCGCGTTGCATAAATAGCCACACTTAGACAGCTGACTAACTGACTTATATAGGCCAGTCAAACTCTGGACTGGAACATGGGGAGCAGCCACCCACACAACACTTTGACTGCTCCCGGTTTGAGCCGTCCTGGACTAAGCTGTTTGCAAACAGCTATACTAGCTGTTCAACATATGCCACCTACATATTGCAACTGACAACAAAACCAACGGCTCCTACCTCACCAAGGCCAGTACCTTGGTGACACGTAACTCCCACCTACTAGTGGTGGGACCATGTGACTTTGTTTCCACCTTAAAATAGCTCTAGTGAGCAATTTGACACCACATATGCTTCACAGATTTTTCTAACTTTCAGGCTATGAAAATAGATTGTATTTACCCATAAAGGTTTTTTCTCCCAACAAAAATTAGCATTCAACATTTAGGGACAGCTAATTGAAGACTTTTTCTAAATACATTTGTCTTTTGATTTTATCTTAGGAGAAAGATTTCTGCTCTGAGTGCACACAGGTTTATCTGGTAACGTTCAATATGTCTGCTATCTGATTAGAAAGAAACAGACTGATGTCATCATGGTCTGAGCTCAAACCAAAGCCAAAATATAAAAAATCTTGAACACAATGTGCTATGAATAAAACAAAAAAATAATAGTCATACAGTTACCAAATAACACTGCTACATGAAACCAGAATCGCAGGCTAATAGCACCAATGTCCTACTAAAACCACATATTGCCAGCACATAGTGACTGAATAATACCGCAATACCATGACCACATATCACCACCACATAGTGACGGAATACCGCAACACCGTGACCACATATCACCACATAGTGACTGAATAATACCACCACACCATGACCACATATCACCACCACATAGTGACTGAATAATACAAACTGACCATTACTGAATATAAGCCATTATACTACAACCAAACTTACCGGCAAACAGTGACTATACGGTGGTAGATACCAATTGCACACAGGCTGTGCAGACATATAAGTGATTACAGTAAAGTTACATCCAGGGACTTACAGGAGACGTCTCTGAAGAGTTGTTCACTTTCTCTTCTCCATCTGTCCCAGACACCGTGACGTCTTCTCCAAGCCACGACTCTTCACTGTAGAATTTACAAAACAAATATCTTAGACTCCTCAAATTTATCAGCACTTCTCTACCAACTCCTATCTCTATACAAACTCCCCATCTATAGCACCTCATATGGTAGCTGTGTAATATGCCCCCTGGTAGCCATGTAGTAGCCCCTGTAGCCAGGTATTTATATGCCCCCTGTAGCAAGTAGTTGCCCCGTGTAGCCAGGTAGATGCCCTGTGTAGCCAGGTAGTTGCCCCTGTAGCCTTGTATTACCTTCTGTAGCCAGATATCTGCCCCCTGTAGCGAGATAGTAGCCCACTGTAGCCATGTAATACCCCATATAGCCAGATAGCTGCCTCTGTAGCCATTTAGCAGCCCCCAGTAGCCATGTCATACCACCTGTAGCCAGATAGTTGCCCCTGTAGCCAGATAGCTGCTCCCTGTAGCCAGATAGTAACCCCCTGTAGCCATTTTATTGCCACCGTAGCCATTTATCTGCCCCCTGTAGCCAGATAGTAGCCCCCTGCACCCAGGTAGCTGAACCCTGAAGCGAGGTAGCTGCCCTCTGTAGACATGTAGTAGCCCCCTGTAGCCAGATAGGAGCCCCCTGTGGCCAGATAGTAGCCCACTGTAGCCAGATAATAGCCCCTGTAGCCAGATAGTAGCCCACTGTGTCATACTCCCTGTAGCCAGGTTGTTGCCCCTGTAGCCATGTAATGACCCCTGTAGCCAGACAGTAGCCCACTATAACCATGTAATACCCCCTGTAGCCAGATAGTAGCCCACTGTAGCTATGTAAAACCCACTGTAGCCAGATATCCCACTGTAGCCATGTAATACCCCCTGTAACCAGGTAGTTGCCCCTGTAGCCATGTAATACACCCTGTAGCCAGCAGCTGCACAATGAGTGTGCAGCTGCTGACTGACTCTGCGCACCTTTGGAACGGCCCTGGGCATGTACATAGAAGTCAGAACTAATACAATATAAATTTATTTTTTTCTACACAGTGAACGCATTGGTCAGTCAAGAGCAAGGTATAAGTTTAAGGGGCTTCAACAGACTAATTCGAAGTGAGAGATGAGGGAAAAGATTTGAAAAGAGGAAAGGGGAGTATGTGGATATTTTTTCACTGCTCCCCTTAGAGCTTTTTAACCTTGATAGGTTAAGAAGGATGAGAGGAAGAAGGGGGTTGAGGATAAGAGGCCCCATAGGCTGATATTCCCCAGTTTTTGCAAATTTGTTGTTTGATTTTGGCCATTGCCATTAGGAAAAAGGCACCCAAAACTGCTTAGCCCTTTTTTGTTATATAGATGTTATTGGGAAAGCGTACCTCATTTATAAGGAACTGGCCAGATTGTGGTATAAACAATTTTATCAGGAAAAGGTGATTTTGTCCAGGATTTGCAGGAACCACAAAGATAAAGGCCTCTGGTTAAGAATCATGGATCATAGGCGCGTGAGTCAGTCAGGACTCTCAGCAGTAATTCAATGGGGCTGTTTTCTTTTTAATAAAGGAAACTGCAAGTATGGGGCAAAGGGCATATTTAAGTACACGTGTTCCTTTTTTGTAAATCATTGTTTGCCCAAGGGTCATTTAATATCATAGGTGTTTTTGAGTTACTTAGAATGTTTTTAGAATAGGTTGTGCGGGATTTCTCTGGTTTGACATCAGTCATTCATTATTTGGATGATTTCTTATGTATTAGGCTTACCAATTTAAATGCCTGTTCGATGTTTTTGGACACCATAGAGCAGGTGGTCAGGGCCATATTATCCATTGGGCACACTGGCACATTGCCCCACAAACATAGTGGCTCCAGGTGGTGAATGTATGTCTGGGAAATCCAGGACATATGCCCTAGATCCCTGGTACTGTTTATCTGTTTGTGTTTTCTGTCTAGAAGATATCAGGTGGCTTGATGATACTCGTGGGTTTGGAGTGGTTATACTTTAAATATAATGAAAGTCCGTTAAGGTAATACCGTGATGCCTGGATCCATATATCAGGTCCCTCCTTGACCCTTTTAACTGCTTCAGAAAATATTTAACGGATCTGTTAAATATTTTCTGAAGCTTTGGAGTGGTTATATACATGGCCTCATGTGGTGTCATGTTTGGGGGTGGCTGGAGTCATGGACTTGTGTGATGTCATGTATTTGAACAAGGCCCACTCCACTGCTATGCCTGCATGCCCATAATGCTGTTTTGATGGCCTTGCAGGTGGTGAGAAGTTGTGAAGTGCTGGAGGTGCCTGAAAAAATGAAGGTGCTGGCTACAACTCTCAGCTTCTCAGGCATGCTCTTTGACATTGTTCAAATAGAAAGAAAATCAATCCAGGCAGCACTTCCAAGCAAGCGCTTTATTCACCCAAATGTGCAATGTTTCAGCTCGTTCCCAAGCCTTTCTCAAGCTTGAGAAGGGCTTGGAAATGAGTTGAAGCATTACATAAGGTTGAGAGGCTCTGAAACAAGATGGAACATTGCACATTTGGGTGAAATAAACGATTGTTTGTAAGTGCTGCCTGGAATGAGTTTCCTTACATTTACGAGACTATGTTCCCACGGCGTGTTGGATCCGTTTTGGATCTGTTTTTAGATGCGTGTTTTGATCGGTGTTTTGGACCCTAAATGGACCCAAACACGCATTTAACAATGTGCAGTATGATTTTCATTGCTTTCAATGTAAAACACGCATTGGCGTTCAGACGAGTAATCGCTGATGTGTGTTTTACATGCGTCTTTGTGATGCATCTTTCTTATCCGTTCAAAGAATTGACATGCTAATTCTTGATCCGTTTGACGCAGAAGACACCCTATTTAAAACAATAGGGTACGTTCCTGCTGCAGCAAAAATTCATCTAAACACACACCTATGTGTTGGATGTGTGTTAGATGTGTTTTGGATGCAATCTACGCAGCGCTTTTCAATGCATTTTTTGGATCCAAAATGGATCCAAAACGCTGTGTGAACACACTCTAATGGCTTTTGTCTGGAGAGTCGTACACCAATACGTATATCTTCCAGTGCTGCTGTTCTCTTTGGTTATATAATGGTTTAAGGAGAATCTAGGTTGCCAACTAAGAGGTTGGAAACCCCTTGGTGGGAAGTGAGGATGGCAAGTTGGGCTAAAAAGCTAACATAGTAGGACTTGCAGTCCCTGTTAGACAAGTTAAAGTTTGTCTACTGGATTTTTTTGATGGGCCAAGTTTTTTTGTCACAGGTTGGCTCAGGCTGTAGTTTGGGCTTTCCGCCACTTTATTAGCTTACACGCTGGTTTGAAAGAGGATGTAAAGGCCAGGTGGCTTTCTTGAAAACTTTTAATGGCAGGTATCTATGGATTTTGGACATGGTTAAGGTGATTAATTTTGACTTTACACAAGATACGTCTTCCGGGATTGGTTATTTTTTTATGGGAGTTGGTGTTCTGGGTTGTTTCAATAACAGTAGAGGGCCCTGGGTTGATTGTGGAATTTGGCTGTGTTTCAACTGTTTCTGATAGTGGAAACAGTAACCAGAAAGAGAGACAGATTTTGGAAAATCCGGTTTTACTGTGGTGACATGGGGGTCATAGAAGCCATTAACTGCTTTTCAGCTGCTGCTGGTGGTGCATTTGTTGCAGTGTTTATTTCTGAATGCTTTGTTTACCGGAGTACGTGTCTGGTGTTCATAATTCAATATCACTGTGGTAGAGAAAAGTCACAAAAGTAGGCAAAGAAGCCCCAAGGCCACATGGAAGTCATTTTATAGTACAAAATATTAATGAAACCCAAGGTGTGTCCCTGGTACAAAACTGTAGCTTGCGCTCCTCTGCCCCCGAACAAGGGCTTTTCACAGCTGTAGACAACGTTTTAACAACAGGTTTTCTGCTTGGTGTAACAGATGTCTGCAGTGTAGTGTGCTGTGTAAGAATTATTTCTACTGCTCCAGAGCTCCCTGGGATCCACAGCTCTTCATTTCCGGGTTCTCATCCCAAAACACAGGAGAGGCTCGCGCTCCATTCACTAACAAATATCACAAGTTAAGCAATGATAATGATAGAAATAAATACATTTTATTCACTAAATGTAAAAACTAATGTAAATAATAAAGCATCTGTATACACAACTAAAGAAAAGGTGGGAGGAGCAGTCACAGCTGGGTAAATATGGGTTAATCAACTTGAAGCAGAGACAATTTTACATAAAGTATAAGGCATCATAGGGGATATATTATAAAGCGCAGTATAATATCTATAATAAACATTTACATTTCCGGCATCATGGCAATAGTAGCAGATATATGTAAAAAGAGCCTGTAGATGCTGCAATATGACTTCCCATAATAATAACCAGTAGGACTTTGGAGTTAATAGGTTTAGAATAGGTTTAGTATGGGGGTCTAGCAGTAATCATGTGAGTTAGCTGTTTTGGTATATGGTTTAGTTCTGCCTCTAAGCTGGCATTGATCAGCTAGAAGTAAATTACTGGGATGATGAGGATGTGACTAGGCTCCAAGGACCAACTGTAAATCGAAAACCAGCTATGTAATATGTTAGTCATATGTTATTCTTGTTCTTAATTTCCAGTTGTTTTGTTCAAATGGCTGCTGTGGCAGATGAAATCCATCCATGGCCTTAGTGTTTTTTTTTTTTTATGGAAAGAGATTGGATGAATTAGGATGGAGGAAATAACAACATTATAACAATCACGAGAAAGTTATATCTGTCTAATACTAATGTAAAATGTAATAGTTATTAAAGATTGAGTCATTTGAGACAGAATCTTTATCAAATATGTTTGGATGTCCTAATTTGTAATCAGAAAATTAATTTAACATTTGTTTTTTTTAATTAAGTTACTGGGGTATCATTTTAATGTGTAGTGTCTGTGGAAAGCATGCCTGGTTACTTGTTCACAGATAAAATGTTACTGAGGTGTACCTGCATTAGTCTAGAGTATTGCCTCAGCCTTAGGCTGAATGGGAGGATAAAGGCGTTGGATTTTTTTTTTTATGCAGAATGTTTGAAGCCCCTCTGGTGGTGAAATGTTTCAACAGCTTAGGATGGCTTCTTACACACTGGGGAATGAAAGGCATTTTAATATGAGCCACATGGATGAAAATCTACTGGAAATATATCCAAGCTGTTTGGAGAATTCTTTGCTACTGCCCTCTCGCCGTTTAAAAAAAGCTTCTGTCTAACATGGTGCCAGAGGAGTAAAAATTATGGTCTGCACTGAATGAGTAATGATTTACTAAGAACACTTTGCACGAAAGTAGAGTTTAAAATTATGTCCTATCTCTATTTTGCCCTCCCAAAAGAGATGGAGTCTTTTGCTATTGTATAATTGCATCCAGGTGGTGGTGAATTAGAGTCCCTATAATTCAGTGCAGAGGGAAAGACATATATTTTAAGTAAAAAGTGGGATGTCTTAATGAATAAATGAATAAACTAGAGCCCATGTGGTTTCAATAAAGCTGAAGAATGCTTATGTCTCTATACTTCCTCAGTGAGGGATATCAAGGACAAACCTCAGATTTTCTTTCACTATGTGCTTTCCCTTGTAAAGATCCTCCAACCTTTTTCTTACACAGGGGAATCATAGACTCCATCCAAGTAAAGATCATAAATGTACACTGAATAACATAAATAGAGCAGAAATGTATATGAGATATTAAATAATTGTTCTCTAGGAGACTTTTCAGATTATTTAAAATTTAATATATATTAGATAATTAAGAATAGCATGTTTTTTCCATTGGCTTAAACGAAGGAGTGCACAACACTTCTGGTGAAAGTGCCTCATATTGTACACCCTCAGGACTGCAGTAAATCTTAAAGGGGTTTTACCCTTCTGAGACCTTCATGACACTTAAATTTTATGACACTTTAAATTTTATTTAAATGAATAGCTGAGAGGTCTTGGTTCCACTTTAGGGGTTGTCTGCAAGAGATCAGAATGAGGGGTCCCCTGCTCAGTACTCCAGAAAGAGGATATGAGGCGCCTATTTTCATTGTAGTTTTTGGGGGATTACACAAGTGGCACAACTATAACTAGAGAGAACAACGCACATATATAACCTCCTCTGCAACTCATTTCCTCCTCCATACAGTGCCCACCATAAAAGTACCAGCCATACAGAACCCACCATAACAGATCCAGCCATATGGTGCCAACGATAACAGGTACAGCCATCCAGTGCCCACCATAATTTTGCAAGCCATATATAGTCCACCATAACAGTGCTAGGCATACAAAGCCCACCATAAGAGTGCCATCCATACACTGCCCACCATAGAAGTGGCAATCACACAGTGCCCACTATAAGAGTGCCAGTCATATAGTGCCCATTGTACCAGTGCCATCCATACAGTGGCAACCATAATGGTGCCAGCAATCCAGTTCTTACCATAACAGAGCAAGCCATACATAGCCAACCTTAACAGTGCCAGCCACACAGTGCCCACCATACAAGTGACAGGCACACAGTGCCCACCATCAGAGTGCCAGTAATACAGTGCCCATTACAACAGTGCCAGCCACACAAAGCCCACCACAACAGTGCCAGCCAGACTGGTACCAGTCATACACTTCTCACCAACAAGGTTGTCAATAGGAAGGTTAATCCGAGGCTTGTGCCCAGAGTGCCACCCATTTCTCTACTGTATGCACATCCTCAGGACACTCATACAGTTTAAAGCTACCGCGGAGCAGAGAACTTTCAGCTCCCTGCCCCACAGTATACTCTGGTTGGTCGCAAGCAGGCTTGTGGCCTACCAGAGTATACGGCACAGGTGGTGTGATGTAATGACATCACACCGCTAGCGCCGAGAGTTCCGTAACTACGCAGGCAGCGTGATGACGTCACACCAACTGTGTGGGACAGGAGGAGGGAGTTGTTTAACAGGGAACGGGGAGAGGTGAGCATTGTTTTTCTTTTATTTTTAATCGGTGGTCTATATACCTATCTGCCACGGGGACCTATATACTTACCTATATATGGGGGAAACTTACCTACCTAATGTGGGCCTGTAAAGGAATGCTGGGTAACTCCCCATCTCCACAGCAGGCACCCTGATTTCCTATCATAGAAAAGCTTGTTGCTGTGTGGGATGGACGTCACCATGCTTTCCTATATAACTCCCCATTAGGTAGGGAGGTATATAGACACATCCCCCCTCCAATAAGTAGGTAAGCATAATGGTTCTGGAAAAGTAAAGATTCTAAAATGTATGTGTGGTAAATTCTGAAGACATGAGTCGTGGCTGGGAGGTCTATATGGTGGTCTGGGACAGATGGAAAAGAAAAAGGAAAATGAATGACTCATCAGAGAAAACATTACGCGTGAGTTACTGGATGTAACTGCATTGCAATCACCTATATGTCTGCAGAGCCTGTGTATACTGGCAGTCACATGTGGTGGTCGCATTTGGTCATGGTTTGGCAGTACTTAGTCTTTAAGTAGAAATATTATTGGGTCTTGGTATTGTGTAGTCATTTTTTAGTAGAAATTTGTCAGCGCTGACTTCCATTATAAAGTGTACTTTTTCGTGACAAAAAAACACACCACAGCTCACGACATGTCTTGAAAAATGCTGTGTGAACCCAACCCTTTTGAGTAAAACGTAACATAGAGGGCCCATACCCCAGATGGATCCTAGAAACATCCGTGTCCACCATAGCGGAGTCAGCAATACAGTGCCCAGCATCACAGAGGGGTACTGAGGGCCGCATGTGGCTCCTGGGCCGTATGTTATGCATCCCTTTCTTCATGGCTTCCTTTTGTAAGCTAATGCTAAGGGACCTTTTAATAGTCTCTGCCCATATTTGACAACTTGTTTCTGGATTCCAAGTTCCCTTTAAGACTAGATGATTTTGAGGTTTACTGCTAGAAGCCCCAACAATCAGTTTTTATTGCAGGGGAGCTGCAGTACACCTGAAGAGAGAAGAGAATTTAAGATGTCCATTGATATCAGCAAAACAGCTAATAGAGAGGTGGCTGATTATCTAAAAACCATACTTCCTTCATTGTACAACTCTTTAGATTACTTACTAATATTTATATATTTTTGCAATTATCTAATTTATGATAGATTACATCATAAAACCACATTGGCCATTACAGGGCTGATGTTTTCCTAATTTCCATAGTAGCATTTCTTACTATGCAGTTCAGATAACGGAAGGCTGAGAAACTCAGCTTAGTGTTAGTTAATATATCTTATGTATATTATACTCTTAGGCTTAATTCTCATTAGTGCAAGAGAGATTTGTTCTACCTTACATTTTCTTGACCACCAAGAGTTGAGTAGGAGGAAAGCTTCGCAGGATAGAATAATTGTTCTGTTTAATATTAGCATTACTGTTTCTTGTCAGCACAAAACAACATTTATGCTTTGAGGAAGCCCTGTATACCGTATATTTCCTAAATAAAAATTCCTTCTGCCAGAACATTTTGATGAAACCTGGTTCCATTGAAACAGCACTCAAATATGCATCTTCGCTCCTTTGTTGGAGGATAGCATTTTTTATTTCAAAACTACAACTTACACTTATGACAGACATGAGTAACATTATTAAGCAGAGCCTTTCAAGCTTAATGGCATTTTTGTTTTGTTTTGCATATCCTGTTGTCAGGAGCTGTGTCACCATTCATTCTGTCAGCCACGATTGCGCTTGTGTACACCTCTGTCCCACAATGTGCGGTCTCTGTGTCTTTTGTTCCTTTGGCTCCTTCACTTGGGTCCAACTACCGGCATGACCTCAGTGGCATAAAAGGGCTGCCCAACTTTCCTAGCTTGTGGCTTGACGTGCTGAACTGTTTGATGTGTCCACATGATTAGCACAGGAAAGAGATAGAATCTTATATGAAATAAGAATATATATATATATATATATATATATATATATATATATATATATATATATATATATATACAGTGAAGGAAATAATTATTTGATCCCCTGCTGATTTTGTAAGTTTGCCAATCGTCAAAGACTTGAACAGTCTATAATTTTATGGGGAGGTTAGTTTAACATTGAGAGATAGAATATCCAAAATAAAATCCAAAAAAGTCACATTGTATAAATTATATAAATTTATTTGCATTTTGCTGAGAGAAATAAGCATTTGATCCCATAGCAACCATTAAAAGTTCTGGCTCCTACAGACCAGGTAGACAGTCCTAATCAACTCGTTACCTGCATTAAAGACAGCCGGTTACCTTTAGTTACCTTTATAAAAGACTCCTGTCCACAGACTCAATTAATCAGTCAGACTCTAACCTCTACAACATGGGCAAGACCAAAGAGCTTTCTAAGGATGTCAGGGACAAGATTATAGACCTGCACAAAGCTGGAAAACTAAAAGTAAGATGCTGGGTGCGAAAGAGAGAACTGTTGGTGCAATAGTAAGAAAATGGAAGATCTGGGGCACCATGCAAAATCTCATCTTGTGGGGTATCCTTGATCATGAGGAAGGTGAGAGATAAGTCTAAAACTACATGGAGGAAACTTGTTAATGATCTCAAGGCAGCTGGGACGACAGTCACTAAGAAAACCATTGGTAACACATTATGCCGTAATGGTTTTAAATCCTGCAGTGCCTGCAAGATCCCCCTGGTCAAGAAGGCACCTGTACAGGCCCATCTGAAGTTTGCCAATGAACACCTGGATAATTCTGTGAGTGATTGGGAGAATGTGCTGTGGTCAGAGACAAAAAAAGAGCTCTTTGGCATTAACTCAACTTGCCGTTTTGGGAGGAATAGACATCCTGCCTATGACCCAAAGAACACCGTCCCCACTGTCAAGCATGGAGGTGGAAACATTATATTTTGGATGTGTTTCTCTGCTAAGAGCACAGGACTACTTCACCGCATCAATGGGAGAATGGATGGAGCCATGTACCGGAAAATCCTGAGTTACAACCTCCACCAGGAAATTAAAAATGGGTCATGGCTGGGTCTTCCTGCAAGACAATGACCCAAAACATACAGCAAAGACAACAAAGGAGTGGCTTGAAAAGAAGCACATTAAGGCCATGGAGTGGCTTAGCCAGTCTTCAGATCTTAATCCCATAGAAAACTTATGGAGGGAGTTAAAGCTCCGAGTTGCTAAGCAACAGCCTCAAAATCTTAATGATTTATAGATGATCTGCAAAAAGCAGTGGACCAAAATTCCTCCTGACATGTGCGCAAACCTCCTCATCAACTGCAAAAAAGTCTGACTGCTGTGCTTGCCAACAAGGGTTTTGCCACCAAGTATTAAGTCTTGTTTGCCAGAGGGATCAAATACTTATTTCTCACTGCAAATGCAAATGGAAATACATTTATATAATTTATACAATGTGTTTTTCTGGATTTTATTTGATATTTCTATCTGTAAATGTTACAATTACCTACCCTTAATATTACAGACTGTTCATGTCTTTGTCAGTGGGGGGCCCCCTTACATAATCCAAGGGACAAAAATTATTTCCTTCACTGTATATATATATATATATATTAAATATAATATTATATAATATAATATTTATATATATATAAATTTATTATATATGTGTAATAAATAAGATATATTATATATATATACTTATATATATATATATTATATATATATATATATATATATATATATATATATATATATATATTATAACTGAGTACACCCCTAGAATACTACAGATGATAACCATGGTGCTTTCACTGCCTTAGATGGCTGCCGGTGCTGAAATTAACCTCTTTAATGATCAATTTCCCATATCTAGGACCGTCTAGAAATTAATACTATATGTCTGGTGTTCAGTGGCTTTCTACCTTTGATGTGAGACACTTTCATACATACTGATGAATTGTACACCAACCAACTGAGAAGATGGACGGTGAAATCTGCACCAGTTTTCATACATGTCACCCAGAGTCTCTAGCATCTGGAGCAACTCTATATTCCTCAGAGATTTGCAGCCGGGCTTGAGACACAGAGCACTGTGCTCACTTAAGGAGTGGCCCCGATGGCAGTTAGGTCTCTTCCTTTCTTGGATATGGAACACAGCAAGAGGTGAGCCTGAGCTGCCCATTACCTTACAAAACTGCCCCATTGACTTCTCCCAGTTGGTTGGGCTATTCTCATCCATTAACTTATGCTGACAATCAGGTAAGACCTGCAGTATACTTGCTACCAAATGTACATCAAAATCCATAACAAATGCAGATTTTTCAAATATGCAGTAGAAGTCTGCCACATATGAAATTACCCTTAAGAGTTAAACTTAAATGAGGCCTAATTCAGATGTGTACAATTTGAAAAGGAAAACCACATTACTATATGTACATAAATCAACATAATGTAACAAATTGCTGTTAATGTAATAAATTGTGAAACTGTCAACATTATGTAGATAAAGCTGACAAAATAGCTGCTAAAATTGGGCCCAGAAATTTCTCTTGACCTCTATGCCTATAACACATGCTATGTTACTTAAATGATCCTCATACCCCATTTATTTATATAAATAAATTTCACCTTTTGATCTTTTTTATAGAAAGTGAAAGCAAATGTTATTGGAAGTGGGTTTATGATCTAATGAACTGAACAGTGTCTTAAACTGAATTTTAAATTCAGCAAGCGTGGGTGTAACATACTCTATTATTATAATCCTTGCAAATTGCTCTGTGCTACAGAGCTTTTGTTCCAATGTCAAGTGGTTAAGGACAATGGTAGACAAGACTTCAGTTCAACAGTGAAACTTAAAACACTTCTGTCCCTGAAGGTCTATTAACCCATTCATGTAGTGAAATATAAATTATATATATTTGGGTTATTAAGGTAAGTTGTCTTGTAAATGAGCTTGTAATTGTTAATATACCTGAAAGAGCAACAATCTCATGCCTTCATATACTTTTAATCCATAATCTTAAGGGTACATCCACACGGCATGGTTTTCAGTGGGTTTTTTAGAAGGTTCTCAGATTTGAAAACCATCTGAAAACTGACTGTCAACCATCTACATAACCTTTAATAGAAAATCCGCCCAGTAGTCTACCCTTTATGGTTTTTCTACTGGGCGGATTTTCACATATTTTTTACAAATATTGCACCTTAGTTAAGCACAGGTTAGTACCGCAGCTGCAGGTCCCCACCTGCTAATTACTCAGTCAATTCCACGTTGCTGCCGGTAATACATGCTTGCACGCTCGTTTCATATTTCAGTAAAAAAACAACTTTTATTTCAGCAAACTTTTAAAAACCAGTTTGTGGCTATAAGCTTAAATCCATATACGGTTACATATTAATTTCAATTGTGGTCACCTGTATACTTTGTTGCCGTCTCTGGATACGGCGTTCACCGAGTCTCGGCGTTCGTGTCGGATCTAAGTCCTTTGCACTCGAGCTGTCGTCAATCCCTCTGCTCTCAGACACCGCTACGTCTTGCGACGTTTCGGAGGTCACACGCCCCCTTTGTCAAGCATGGAGATAGCTACACAACATGATACTTATATATCGCTCCTGCCACTAACAATACACATGTTAAAAACAGTTTAAAAACAATTAATCCTGGTCTTAGTTACTATCTATTCCATATTTTACACTAGCATTATACCTTATGCTACACTATAGTTTCGTACATACCAGGTTTACATGAAAAGCTATTTCCCTAAGCGGATATACTACACATATTCTCCTGAAGAAATTAGGCATATACTTTCCAAGGACATTCCTCATTTAGTCCCTTTGGTGTCAATGTCTCCATTTTATATATCCAGAATACTTCTCTTTGGGACAATCGTTGTTTTAATCTATATGCATCATTCTCTTCTATTTGTTCTAAGATGCACCATTTTAAAAACGCATACGTTATGCTTATACTCATAGAAGTGTCTGGCAACTGAGGACTCACCATATTTTTTATTCTTAAGATCTACTTCTGTATCTTTTTCTTTTATGCCCTGTTTCTCCATTTTTGTTCTGTGTAATCTGATTTGTGATCTGTGTTCATTTATTCTCACACGTGCTGGTCTAGATGTCTGCCCTATATACACTTTGCCACAAGGGCATTTAAGCATATATAAACCCCATTGCTTTGTGTTGCATGTAAAAAAACTACTTATATTGATTGGAAACCCTTTCATTGGATGTGCGATTTTATCACCTTTAATTATTGAGTTACAATTTTGGCATGCCAGACAGCCAAAAGTTCCTCGTCTTTGCGTGCCTAGTGTTTGTTGTTTCACCCTTTTCCTACTTACTAGGTCAGATCGTATCAATTCATCACCTACACTCTTCCCTTTTTGGTAGATAAATCTTGGGGTGTCCACAAATAGATGCCCATATTTCGGGTCCATCCGTAAGATACCATGATTTCAGGATACTTTTTCTTATCATTTGTGCATGATGGTCATAAACTGAGAAGTAACCGATCCTTTGATCCTTCTTTCTAGATTTAGTTTTTCGTGCTTCCAATCTAGTGATTTGTCCTACTTAATCCCCTATTCTTTCCAACTCCATTTTATTATAGCCCCTATCACTAAATTTTTTGATCAGTTTTTGCCTGTTGATCTCATATTCTTCATTAGATGTACAGATTTGTTTTACCCTTAAAAATTGTCCTCTCGGGATCCCCCTGATTACCCCAGGGGCATGTTGGCTTGTGGCATGTAGTAAGTTGTTTTTTTTCCTGTTCTTTTACATACAGTGTAGTTTTTAAAGCTTAAAGAAAAAGCTTGATCAACTGAAACGTAAAGAGTTAAGTCTTCACCTGCACGCTTCAACCCTGACGGAATATTTAAAAGCACAGCGTATCCCGAGGGGACTGAGAAGTCCGTTGATGCCAATATTATTAAAGGATGAGTTGAACTACCAGGATAAATGGTTTGCGATAAGCAACAAGTATTCTCTAGATCTTATGTTGCTCACAGTACAACATCTTCAACTAGCGCTGGAAGAGATCAAAGGTGAAATTAAGAAGACAGAAATGGACTTACGTAAACAAATGAAAGATGCATATGAACAGATTCAGGAACAAATAAAGACCAACATAGAGAAACTGAGAGAACAAATTATGAGAGTTAAACTAAAAAAGTACGAGAGAGACACCCGTGATTACTAGCTGAATAGAGTGTATACATGGTCAAAAGAAAGATCTACTTTGCAAAGATACAGAAGAAATGTTGGAAATTACAATGAGAATACCTCCACTGAATCTGATGCAATTATCCCGCAGAAAAGAGGAGGGAAGGGAACCAAGAGAAATATACAACCTTTTTTAAGGGAAGAGATCAGTGAGGAAACGACCAGTGGAGAGGAATCTAGTAAGTAGGAAAAGGGTGAAACAACAAACACTAGGCACGCAAAGACGAGGAACTTTTGGCTGTCTGGCATGCCAAAATTGTAACTCAATAATTAAAGGTGATAAAATCGCACATCCAATGAAAGGGTTTCTAATCAATATAAGTCTTTTTTTTACATGCAACACAAGCAATGTGGTATATATGCTTAAATGCCCTTGTGGCAAAGCGTATATAGGGCAGACATCTAGACCAGCACATGTGAGAATAAATGAACACAGATCACAAATCAGATTACACAGAACAAAAATGGAGAAACAGGGCATAAAAGAAAAAGATACAGAAGTAGATCTTAAGAATAAAAAATATGGTGAGTCCTCAGTTGCCAGACACTTCTATGAGTATAAGCATAACGTATGCGATTTAAAATGGTGCATCTTAGAACAAATAGAAGAGAATGATGCATATAGATTAAAACAACGATTGTCCCAAAGAGAAGTATTCTGGATATATAAAATGGAGACATTGACACCAAAGGGACTAAATGAGGAATGTCCATGGAAAGTATATGCCTAATTTCTTCAGGAGAATATGTGTAGTATATCCGCTTAGGGAAGTAGCTTTTCATGTAAACCTGGTATGTACGAAACTATAGTGTAGCATAAGGTATAATGCTAGTGTAAAATATGGAATAGATAGTAACTAAGACCAGGATTAATTGTTTTTAAACTGTTTTTAACATGTGTATTGTTAGTGGCAGGAGCGATATATAAGTATCATGTTGTGTAGCTATCTCCATGCGTGTGACCGCCGAAACGTCGCGAGATGTAGCGGTGTCTGAGAGCAGAGTGATTGAAGACAGCTAGAGTTCAAAGGACTTAGATCCGACACGAACGCCGAGACTCGGTGAACGCCGTATCCAGAGACGGCAACAAACTATACAGGTGACCACAATTGAAATGAATATGTAACCGTATATGGATTTAAAGGTATAGCCACGAACTGGTTTTTAAAAGTTTGCTGAAATAAAAGTTGTTTTTTATTGAAATACGAGACGAGCGTGCAAGCATGTATTTCTGGCAGCAACACGGATTTTTACATAGCCAGTGTTCCGAAAAACTCAGAACATGCACATGCTTCCGCTCGTTTTTCAGGTGGAAGGTGTGCTATTCAATGATTAGGGGGATGGGGGAATCCACAAACCATGGACAGAACCGTCCCTCAAAACCATTGAAAAGATGATTCTTTAATCAGAATCCGACTGGTATTTGTTCTATGCTTTCTGGACGTACCCTAAGGGTATGTCCACACGGCATATGTAAAATGTTGGTTACATTCTGTTTACGAATCCGGCCGATACTTTATCATCTTTTGCATTTTTTTGAAGGACGATTCTGTCCGTGGTTTGCAGATTCACCCGTCCACTATAACCATTGAACTGCACATCTTCTGCCCAAAAACCAAGTTTTTCTGAATGCCGTCGGCTGAAAAGCTGTCTGGCTGAAAATCCATTCAGTGTAGACTACTGATCGGATTCTCTATTAAAGTCTATAAGGG
>JAODAL010019958.1:0-70651 GCA_025379985.1 Phyllomedusa bahiana | reverse complement strand
CTTTTTCTTTTTTTAGTATTTTAGGGTGAAGAAACATTAGAAAAACCTTCTTGTATATAAAAGCCCTCATATGTCTATGTAAATGGAAAAATAAAAAAGTTATCGCTCTTGGAAAGTGGGGGAATTAAAAACGAAGGTGGCAAAGGTGAGAAGGGGTTAAGCATTTGGTTTTGCTATGTCTGTGAAGGTCTGACCTATTAAAAGCTAACCTTAGTTATCAGGGCATGGTGAATCAAAACTACACTTTAGCATGCAAAGCAAACTCCCATACAGGTTTGTGAATGGACAGTTAAAACCATTATTGACCTCAGAAAATAGCAATGCAAAGCAAATTATTTTTTTTAAATGTTTTTATTTTTTACAATTGCGATTTATTCCACTTCCAGATAATATTTTCTTGGTTTCCTAATAGATTATGGTAAATTAAATGGTACAAAAATTTTCCCACAAAAAAACAAGCCTCGGGAATGTTGAAAAATAAAAAATGATGTCTCTTAAAGGGCCATAACTTAAAAACTAACGTATTGCCACCACAAATTGCTGCCTCGCAAATTGGTTAAGGGAACTATTTAAGGATGTTTTATTATTGTATATATGCCATAAAAATGTGTATATGCTTTGATGTTATGCTTATTGCTATGGTTTTTGATGTACCCCATACATTATCTGAGCACCCTTAGTACCAAATAACAGTGGGATGTGGGAGTGCAGCACACTACAGCATCCCCATGCCATGTTAAAATGACTGGGCAGCATGGATAGTAGTTTCTCTGGCTTTTAACATGTAGACGGAGGTGCCAGCATCAGTGTAAGCAAAGGAAGACAATGATGCTAATGCAGGTGCAGACTATATGTAACCTTCTGAAGCCTGTGGAAGAGAGAATGCCTTGGTTTGTTGGTGGACCAGAAGACCATGTAAATGACAAGTGACTGAGAAGTAGCTGTTTGGAGGTCATCTGAAGCATGTTAGGTACCTTGGGTTAAAGAAGTGGCAAGGATGTGTGGTGCAGCAAGTGAAGAAATGTTTAAGAGAAGAACTATAAAGTTGACTCTAAGAACCATGCTTAAGTGAATGCAAGAAAGCTTCCAGTACCACCTCATTATTTTGCAGCCACTACATGTACTTTGAGGTTGAGTCCACATGACATGGTTTTTTCATTGAATTTTCAGATGGTTTGCGAATTTGGAAACAGTCTAAAAACTGACAAACAACCATCCCAATAGCCTTTAATAGAAAATCCACCCAATAGTCTACACTGAACGGATTTTCAGACAGACAGATTTTCCCACCGCTAGCATTCCGAAAAAACTCAGAACATACACAATCTTCCGTCTGATTTTCGGGCAGAAGGTGTGCTAGTCAATGGTTAAGGGGGACGGACGAATCTGCAAATCGCGGACAGAACCATCCCCCAAAATAATAGAAAAGATGATAAAATATCGGCAGAATTCGACCGGTATTTTGTAACTGCAGTGTGACCGTAGCCCTGTAACTGCACCACTTTTTGGGTCTGCAGTCATCAAGAATTTATACCACTGTTGTGAAGAGAAAAGGAAGTTCATCTGGTCTGCAGTCTATTCTTTAAGGCAACTCCATAACCACCTCTTACATATATACATTTGTATTATGGCTCTGTGTTGTGTAGAGCTGTAATAGAGCTGCCACAGAGGTGCCTAAAGCCTCAAAATACCTTCAATTTTACACAAGACATAATGTTTTTTCCAGAATTCAGCTAATTTTTTTCCACATTTTCATCAGACTCCATTTACGTAAAGTTTTTCTCACTTGCAAACATTGCTTTGAGGACAATCTTGTCAACAGACCTGAATTTTTTAGGACAATTTTGGGAGCTAAGCCAAAAAAAGAGGTTGGGGTTTATGTAAACCCCAGCCAAAAGTGGGCATTTCACGACACTTCTATGCAGAGACAGGGCTTCTACTAGTTTTTTAGGTCATAATTTTATTTGGAAATGCGGTCTCTGCTAGAAAGTAAAAAAGTAGTACTTATCTTTCCACTCATCTTTGTTACAGTATTTTCTATGCTGCTGATCTCACCAGGTCTTCTGCTTACTAGTGGCTCCCAGGAGTTGGAAACTTCACTTTGAAACAGTTATGTCAGTAAAAGACCTGTGACCGCTGCAGCCAGTCAGCAGCTTCTGTGTGTACGAGCTGACCATCGTGAGTTGGAAGTAGACATAAAACCTGGTGAAAGCTGCGTCAGTAGCTGCGCTATAACGGAGGGAAGTGTAGAAATAGGTATCACTTTTTTTTTACTTTCTAGCAGCAGCAACAATTGGCAATAAAATTTTGACCTGGACAACTCCTTGAAACGTGTTGATTTTGCTTCTACAAATGTTGACAAGGGTGAGGGTAAAATATTGCAGTATTTGTGATGCATATATATCTGAGAGCAATCAGACAATGACCAGTCAAAGACCACGTGACCACACAAAACAGAATCATGTCATTCATTAAACAGCCTAAGGCTATGACAACACTTCAGGGGAAAAAAAAAACGACCAGAAAACCAAATACTAAAAATGTTCATAAAACTTTTGTCCACTGCCTATCAAAAGCAGCTGAAAAAACATCAGGTTTTTTTGGCGCTTTTGCATTTTTTAGCGCGTTTTTGGAGCTTTTTTTGCAGATATGCACAGAATTGTAAAAAAAAAGAAAACCGCTGAAAAAAACTGACATTTTTCTGTGCAGAGGAGACAGCCATAGACTCCAATAGTTCATTTTCTGCCCTGCTCAGTAGTTTTTTGCAACATGTTTCAAAAAACGACCAGCAGCAAAAACGAGCAGAAAAACAGACGTTCTGTAGAGACAGCAGGATATTTTTACCATAGAAGTCTATAGGAGCCATTTTCATTTTTTTTTCAGCGTTTTTAGAAAACGGAAAATGCTGAAAAAAAACGGACGTTTTTCTGTGCAGCCTGAACTTTGGAGGTACAAATAATTTCCCATCAGGAGTGGTGTGCTGGGCTAAGTGCTGATTTTCTCTATTTAAGGGATGTTCACACAGCGTATTCTGGGGTGTACTTAGATGCATAATTGTGCCGAAATGCGCTGGAGGAACACCCTGCAAATACGGTAAAATACGGATACTTTATCGTATTCCCAAGCGCACAATATGTGCCCTTAATAAGAAGTGACACGGGCAAGTGCACGATGGGGATAAAAAAAGTAATAGGAGGCTGGGGCATAGTGCTGTTCAAAGTATGCGCTGGCCATAGTACTGTATATTTCAACAGCAGCCGTATTGCAGCACGCACAGGTATGTGCCACAATTCACCATGTGAACATACCCTTACAGAGACATGATTAGGAGAAATGACGGATACTAGAATACCGTTAGACATAATAGATACCAATGGCAAGTCAGGCAGTTGAGTGGAACAGAAACTTCGAGACAATACATCAGCCTTATCATCCTTAGAACCAGGTCTGTGTATAACAATAAAGGTAAACCTGGTAAATAATAGTGCCCATTTACCTGATCTAGGATCAAAGGGGGTTTTCTCACCACAGGAGTTATAGCTGTGTTGGTCCTTTCTTGATAAAAAAAAAGGGGCATGAATAAATTTAAAGGGGTTGTCTTACTGAATCAATTCATCTTATCTCAGTCCTGTTTTCTCAGTTTCATTTTTGAATTTACTGGCTACTACTGGCCTGCAGCGCTGGCATCCTATCATGAGGGATCAAACAGATCTGTAGCTATAGCGACCTGAGGAGCTGATGCAGCCCATACAAGAGTGGATATCTAGGGATAGGTAGGACACTGCTAATGGACATATATTGTAAAGTGACTTGTTTTTGCATGATCTTTAACATAAAAAGCAATCATTGTAGTGAGACAATCCCTTTAAGTCTCTGATCGTTTAACAGCAGTCTCTCCTGTCTTGTTTTCTGTGTGCCTACACGCTCCTGATGCTCCCTTTTATCAGTCTGAGCATTCTTCCTCCTTTATTGATTTATAATCCTCCACACTGCCCCACAAAGGTTTATGTTGTAAATTGGTCTTCGAAACTCACACAAGCTGCCAGAAAGTCCCAGTTTAATTGATGTGCTGTAACTTGCTCTAGCTAGGTTGTACCTCTTTTCTTCATGCAGTGGAGATAGCGATGTCTGTTTACAGCAGTCTGAACTTCTGATAGTGTATGAGTGTACTATAGTGATTACTATTCTCTACAGAAGAACTGATTTATTATCACTCATATCTGTGATTATTTATATAGATATATTTTAGCAGAACGTGTATAAGTGATAGTAAATCATTCCTGCTGTAGAGAATAGTAATCACTTTAGTACGCTCAAACGCTATCAGAAGTTCAGACTGCTATAAACAGACGTTGCTATCTCCACAGGACTGGGACAAGGTATTCTGGTGCAAAAAAAGCACAAAGTGCCCCCTCCTCAACCCAATTGATAATTCAGCCCACTCCATTTCTCTTTGCACCCCCTTCCTACCTAAAAATAAAATTCCTGTACACAAAAGAGGCATTTTTCAAATGTGGCATACAAGTAATTCTCCATAAGAACTTAAAAAAGAGCATGTAAATGTTCTACATAAAAAGACCAGTCAGAAAAACTAAAATGTTCAGATTGATTATATCAAACTGTCCAATAAAATCTCAAAAAATATCATTGACAAAGTTTTGAAAGACTGCAGGCATGACCAAATATTCATAGTGTCCATCCGGAGTGTTAAAGGCATTCTTTCACTCAGCCTCCTTGCAAATAGGAATCACATTATACACACCATGTAAATCCAGTTTAGAGAACCAAGTGGCCTCATGAGAGGGAGAGGATACTGATTTTTGACAGTAATATTATTTAGCTCAGGATAATCGATAAAGGTCCTTAAGTCATAGTTTTTCTTTTCAACAAATAAAAATCAGCACCTGCCGGAAAGGTAGAAGGACGAATACATACCAACTTTAAGAGATTGCAAAGAAGGACACGTCAGGTCACACCTCTAATCACGCTCAAACACATGACATCACACCAAGACACACCTCTAACCACACAAAACCCAAAACACATACATGCCAACTTTTTAGAAAAACCAAAAAGGACACATTTTCAGGGTTTCTTTTATTAATGTCAAAAAATTAAGTAATTGTTATGTAATTAAGTAGGAAGCGTCAGAACTTTTACACTAGATGTCAGTTTTTGACCAAAACATTTCCCCAAAGAAAAAAGGGGAAATTTTTAGAGTTAAAAAGGACAAAGGTTAAAAATAGGGGCTGCCCCCCAAAAAAGGGGCAAATTGGGAGGTAGTGATAACCCTTGCAGAACTATCTTTTATTGGGTTCCGGCTTTTTTTTCCCGAAAAAAAAATTAATGCCCCGAAATTAACATAGCTTTTAAAACACAATAATTCTATTTTTGGAAATAAGTTCAGTCTGTCTAGAAAAAACATCAGCAAAAATTTTAAATTTAGGTTTAAAGGGGGGTTGTGGGGAAAATTTTGGAAAAATTTAACCCATTAAAAAATTAAGAATCTGAACCTTCACTGAATAGCATCTGATTTCTCCCAGTAGATTGCTGAGTTGTGCATTTGTAACCAGGGTGCTGACCCAGAGGCAGCAGCAGAGAGACTGGGAATATTTGTTTTATGTCACAATGACCCTTCCACTCCATGACCTCTCTTTCCTCCCTGGGACAATGCACACAGTAAAAATGATGAGGGGGATCTGATGTGTGAGGGAGATAGTGGTGGTATACCTCTATAATCCACGAACCTTGTTGGGTGATGTTAACCACTCACTCCCAAATCAGGTTTTTTAACAAAAGGGGAGTATGTTTTCCTTTTTTCATGACTCACATGCCTAGTTGTCAATCCTCAAATGCGGGGGTTTTCTTCCCCCCCAGCGGGTGCATCATCCCCCCTTTCCTGGGGTCCCGAGATCCCTCCCCCCCCCCTTGAGCCCACATTCATTGTCTTTCCCTTCGTTTAGAAAACCCACAGGTGCTTAAAATCAGACTCAGCAGTGACCCTCCCCTCTCAATGGAGATTGTTACATTTAACCAGCTCTGCTTCATAGAGATTATCAGGCAGTACCAAAAATTTGTACTTTTTCCCTGATTGTTAACCCCTTCATGTAATTTGTTTTCTTCTGCGTGTGGGGGAAACCTTTCCCTGAGGGAGAACAGTGCTTGTTTGGTGAATCGACCCGGGGCTGTACAGAAGTAAATGATCTCGCTAGTGAAATGAAAGGAGGGGGTTAAAAGGGGAAAATTCCCCAGGAGGGGGGGGTTATCATGAATAAAAACAAATAAGGAATACTGTGAATACAAAAGCTTTTCTAATGACTCCAATTGCAAAGTTTCTTGTTTTCACTGTCCCCCCTTTTTCTGAAAACCATTTAATGAAAAGATAAAACCCCCCTAAATCCTCCAGACCCACCCAACAGGGTTTTTCAGGGCTCCCAAGAATCCATACAAAAATTCTTTTATGGTGCAATATGAGGAAATCCTGAAAACTTGTCCTGTTGGTTGGGTTGGAGGGGCTGGGGTGAGAAACACGGGTTAAGTTTTGGGAGGTTTCTTCAAAAATACGTTAAACCTGACGGGCCCCCTTCCACAAAAAAAATTACAAAGCTTAGAGCCGTAGGATGAAGGTTGGGGGCCCCATTCCCTGAACCCAACCTACATTAAGGGCGACGTATGAAAGGGGGGGGTGCCCCTTATCGGGGACAAAAAACTTTAGTAGCCCGTTTAAAATATTTATGAACATTGCAACCCCCAAATTTGGCAGCTAAAACGCCCGGGGCAACACTTTTTTAAAGGATTAAGGCGTCCTGGGGGTGTCACAACACTTTAAAGAATAGACACATTTTTGATTCTTTTGTCGATCTAGGCGCAAAACTTTTTAAGTCACCCAGACCAATTAAAAGGGTTTGTCTGCCTGAACCAGATTGTGTATTGGCGCTAAATAGTGTCACAGGTGCCGTGAACCTCCCCCCGGATCGAGGCACACTATTTTCCCCCTGCGAGCGGCACCGTGCCTGCATGTGGGCAGGGGCACCCCTCAGTCGCGGGGGTCTCTGCCTACTTACTTGCCCGCACTCCTGCGCAGTTCCAGACTAGCGGCCGTCCCGCCCTGGGCGCGCATGCGGCTCTGTAAAATTTTTAAGGGCAGGCACCGGTAATTGGGATTGGCGGTTGCTGCCCTTATTTAAGCCTCCCCCTTCCTGAGTCTTGTCCCGGATCTTTAGTCCCATTTGCCTTAGAGAAAGGGTTTCCCCTGGAGCCCTCTGTCTTCCATGTCCGTACCGTCCAAGCTTCCCGTCCCGCCCACAAACCCTCTGCCTGTCCTGACTATCCCTTCCCCGACTATGTCTAGTCTAGCGATTCTTTTACCAGTTTCCCCTTTGGGGTGCCACAGCAAGCAAGTCACGCCAGTGGGAAGCGAGGGTAGCTTCCCGCCGGCAACCCACCCGCTTTGCGGCGGTTTTGGGTAAAAAAACCGGATGCTACTTAGATTCCGCTCCCTGGTGTGGTTACCCTCCTTGCAGGGGTTAGCGGACCACTACCACAGCCCGTGACATTTAGATCGGCCATGGTCCGCCAAGCGCCTCGCAACCCGGCTGACCCCCCCATCGTGGCCAGCATGCAACGATCGCCAGCAAGCCCAGCCCTAAGCCTCTCTCCGCCATGGGGCGCAGTTCCGGGCCGCTCAGCAGCAGCAACCCCCCCGTGGCCCCCGCTGCACCTTGGGTTTCCCTGCACCGATGGGGCCCAAGGCCCCGTCTGTCTATCCCTTTGCAAGTTCGAGGGGGACTACAAGGCTTGCAGGGGCTTTATCACCAATGCCCCCTGCTATCGAGTTAATGGGCAAAAAATTTCCCCTACTGAATGGTAAAGGTGGTGTTCGTGTCGCCTTCTTTCGGGGGAAACCCCGGCTTGGGCTACCCCCTCGGGGGAGGGAGACCCAATCACGGAAACCCCTTCCCACATTATCCCCAGTTAGTAGTGTTTTCGGGAACCCTCCCCGGGCTTCTTTGCTAAAACGCCTTGTTAAATCTGCCCCAAAGGGGATTTTTTGTGGCGTTTATGTGGTAGGTTCCCGCACTTCGGCTTCTAAACTATCATGGATGAAGCGGCTTTTAAAGCTAGCTTCAAGAAGGGGCTCTCCAGCCGCATCAAGGATGCCTTTCCCCCGGGACCCCCCGTTTCTTGAGTGATTTTTATCCCCCTGGCCACTCGGATTGAACCGTTTCTCGGAACCCCAGGAAGGCTCGGAAAAAAACGGAACAGATGACCGTCATTCCTGTCTGGCCCGGGGTTTTCCCCATAGGCCCCCAAAGTTGCCCTCTCTGCCTGCTGGAGGAGGCCAGGGAAAGGGTAGACCCCATGTTGCACAGGAGCAACCGAAGACGTGAGGAAAACCTTTGTACGTGCCGTTCTGCCCATTTTCCCAGATCTTGCCCCCGCGTTTGAGTGCCCGGGGAAAACGTACGCCCCTGGGTATGTGGGAGAGGCGTCCCTGGGGGTGAGAGAAAAGGGCCTTCTTCGTTCGTCGGCCTGGGTCGGGTTTCCCCGTTTAAAGTTGCAGTTTTCCCTGGAGTGGGTTGGGCGGGGAAATTTTTTGGAGTGCCTAGTTCCCAAATAACCTCCCCATGATCCACCTGGTGAAGCCTTATCATTCCTTGTCTGGAAAAAATTTTCCAGCGACCCAATTCAGTTCTGACTGAGCCTCTTTTTTCAAGTAGGGGCTCTGTGGCTACCTCTTTTTAAGTACCTCGTTCTTGTCGTCCATTCTCCGGGTCTCCGTGTCTGCAGCGCCATCTCCATCCCAAAACTGACACGGGCGAAGTTTTGGGAGTTGGGGGCCGGAGTGTCAGTCTCGTGTCTGCTGGCACCTCCCCCGGTGTTTTCCACTTCTCCTACGTGTTTTTCAAAGCTTTTGGGGGCCCTTTGCTCCGTTAAGCGTTTGCGGACGTTTTCTCCGAGAAGCAAGCCGAGAGTTGTACCCCCATGCCCTTAAATGTCCTATTGATTTCTGTCCAGGAGTCTCCTCACGGGGAGTCTACCCACTGTCGGTCCCTGAGCCCTTGGTATGTTCCATACAAGGAAAATCTCCAGAAGGGTTTCAAACGAAAAGTCCTCTCCCCGTGGGGCGGGTTTTTTTTTCGTAGCTAAAAAGGATGGTTTCAAAGGGTCAATAAGATCAGGGGTAAAGAACCCTATCCCTCCCCTGATCCGGATTTTTGACGGTACGGGTGCCAGATATTTATAAATTGGATCTGCGAGGAGCTTACAACCTCTACGGATAGTGAGGTGTGAATGAAGACCGCCTTAAACATCGCGACAGGCACTTCGAGTACTGGTACCCCTTCGGTTTCTCAATGCCCCGCCGTTTTCCAAGAATTTTGTCAATGACATATTCCGGGACCTCCTTTACAATGCGTTGTCTCCCTGGATGTATTCTGGTGTTCTCTCCCGACCTTGGCCCCTCAAGTTCGTAGAAAGTCCTCAGCATCAAAGGGCCAAACCCGCCTCTATGCCAATCGAGAAGTGTTTTTCCCTCAGCAGGCCCTTTCCCATTCCTCGGTACATAATTTCGACAGGGGCCTGCAGATGGATCCCGTAAGTTGTCTGCTGTTCTAGGGGCCAACCCGTGGGTCTCGAGCCATACAGGTTCTGGGTTTCGCCAACTATTAAAAGGAAATTTATACCAATTTCCCCTCGTGGTGTCTGCATAGGGCTTTAAACCCAAGAAGAACGGAAACCAAAGGGGCTCTGGCCCCCGAGGGCAGAGGAAGCCTTCCCCAATTTAAAATCTGTTTTTGCTCTGTGCCTGTGCTCTTCGGCCCAGATACGGAAAAAACCTTCTTTCTTGAGGTCGTGCCCCCTCGGGGGGGGCCCGGGCGGGTACTCTTCAAAAAGGGGCCCAAAAGGGCAAGCCCCTCGCTTGGTTTTTTTTCAAGGTTTTTTTTCCCGCGGAAAGGAATTACTCAAATGGCGACCGGTGTTATGGCTATCAAGCTGACTTGGGGAAGGGGGGGTTTTTTTGGGGGTTCCAAAACATTTCCCAAAAAAATTAACCAAAATTTCCCCCCTTTTTACCCAAGGGGGTTTTTTTCCTTTCTTTTTTTTTTAAAAAAAAAACACCCCAAAAATTCGGCCCCAACAATTTTCTCGGAAAACTTTCGTTGGGTTCTTCAAGGAAAGGGGGGTTTTTCCTTTCTGGGGGGGGGAGGTTGGTCCCCATTTGATTTTAGGTCCGGGCTTCCGTGGGTTTTGTGGCCCCCCTCTGTCCCGGAACACGTCCTTTTCCAGGGGGTTTCCCACCCCTCCCTTCTTCCCGGGAGGAAATTTTCAATCTCCCTTTTTCTGGGGGAAACCTTTTCCCAAATTTACTTTTTCCCCACCTCGCCCCCCCTCAGCCTATTTTTTTTTTGGTTGGGGTTCCCCAAAAGTTTTTGGTGGGGGGTTTTGGTTTTTTCGGCTTTGAAAAATTTTAAAAAGGCTTTTCTTCGGCCCCTTTTTTTGCAAGGGGGGGAAAAGGGTTAAACCGAGCTGGTTCCTCACCCTTTGTTTTGGTTCGGCTTTTTTTGTTCGGGGGATTTTCCCCAAAAACTCCCTGCTCGGGGTCTCCGGGGTGCCCCTTTTTCCGCTGGGCGACACCCCCCCAACCTTTACCCCTTTTGTACCCCGGGCCCGCTGGGAGGGGCCCCGGCGCCTTTTTAAGGGGGCCCCTTCTCTCCAGGTTTCCGCTTCCCGGGCCGTCGGCCCGGGGCCCGGTTTTTCCCCGGGAAAGGGGTTTCCCTTTTTCCATTCGGGGGCCCTTAAAATTTTCCCGTTCCTTCTTAGGTGTCTAAAACCCTGGGCAGCCCCCTTCCCCAAAAATGGGGTGAACCCTCCAGCCCCAAAAAAAATCATCCCAAAATTTTGGGGTTTTAATCCTGGAACAATTCTTTAGAAAAAAGATTCCTGGGAAGAAAGGGGGGAAACGGTTTTTTTTTGGACTGGAAAGGGGTTGGGCCCCAAGGGGGCCGGGAACCCGGGAAAACTGGGCCGTTTTTTCGGTTCCTTGGCCGGGGGGGGACCAAAGGGGGGGCGTCCGGGGTCCTTCGCCCGCCCCCCCGAATTGCCCCGGCGGCCTGGGTTTTTGGGGGGGCGGCTGTATGGGTGGGTCCCCTTTTAACGGGGCCCCCTTTTTGGGGCCAGTCCCTTTCCCGGGGACGTTCCGGGTGGTTTGGGACGCCCGGGTTGTTTTAACCCCTGGTTTTTTTTGCCGGGCCTGCCTTATTTAAACTCCCCTTTTCCAGCTTTCCGGTTTTAGTCATTTGCCATAGGGAAAAGTTTTCCCCCTTTTTTCCCTTTTCCCCGCTCCCCAACAATTTCCCCTTTTCCCTTCTTTTTGCTACGCATGCTGCGGTACCCTTCCCCCCCCTTAAAAAACGTATGCCCGGGAAACGCCGGGGATTTTTCCCCCCCAGAATCCCTCCCCCTTTGCGGGGGGTTGGGGGGGTTGTTTGGGGGGTGGTTTGTTTGGGGGGGGGGGGGGTGGTTGGGGGGGGAAAAAAAAAAAGGGGGGGGTAGGTTTTGGGGGGGGGGTGGGGGGGCCCCCCGTTTTTCCGGCCCCCAAAAGGAAAAAAAAGGTTTTTGGCGGAAAAGGGTGGGGGGCCGGGGTTGGGGGCTACTGGGGGGGGGGGGGGTGGGGGGGGGTGATTGGGGGAGGTTTGGGGGGGGGGGGAGGGGGGTGGGTTGGGGGGTAAAAGAGGGGGGGTTGGGCGGAAAAATGGGGGGTTTGGTAAAAAAAGGGGGCAAGGGGAAATTTTAGGGAAAAAGAAAAAGGTTAAAAAGGGGGGAAAAAAAGGTTTAAAAAGGGGTGGGGGAGGGGGAAAAGGGGGGGGGGGGGGGGGTTAAGGTTTTAGTGGGGGGCGGGGGGGTTCGGCCCCCCCGGGGGGGGGGGGGGGGGGGGGGGGGGGGGGGGGGGTTTGTGGTTGGGGGAAAGGGATTGGGGGGGGGGTTTTGGGGGGTTTTTGGGGGGGGGGGGTTTAAGGGGGTTAAATGGGGGGGTTTTTGGTTGGGGGGGGTTTAAAAAAGGGGGGGGGGAAAAGGGGGGGGAAAAATTTTGGAGGGGGGGGGGGGGCAAAAAAGAAAAGTTTTGGGGGGGGAAGGGGGGGGGGGGGGGTTTTCGTTGTTTGTTGGTTTTGGGGGGGGGTTTTTTGATTTTTGTGTTAAAAGTTTTATTTGGTGTTTTTTTTGGGTTTTTTTTAAGTGGGTTGGGTAAATTTGGGGGGGGGGGGAAAAAAAAACGGGGGGGGGAAAAGGGGAAGGGGCGTTTTCCCCGTTTTTTCGGTGGGGGTTGGGGGTTTTGGAAAAGGGGTGGGTGGGGGGGGGGTAAAAAATTGGGGGGTTTTTGGGGTTTTTGGGGGGGGGGGTTTGGAGAAAAGGGGAAAAGGGGGGTTTTTTTGGAAAGGTTTGGGGGGTGTTTTTTGGGGGGGGGGGTTTGGGGAAAGGGGGATTTTGTTGGGTTGGTTGGTTTTTTTGGTGGGGGTTTGGGGGGGGGGGCCCTAAAGTTTTTTGGGGGGGGAATTTTGGGGTTTTTGGGTTTTTTTTTTTGGGGGGGGGGGGGGTGGGGGGTAGGGGGGGCCCAAAAGGAATTTGGGGGGGTCAGGGGGGGGGTTTTTTTGGGGGCTTTTCCCCCCTTTGTTTTTTGGTGTTTGTGCCCCCCGGGGGGGGGGGGTTGCGCACACCAATTAACCAATCATGTAGTGATAAAATAGTCATGTGATTAAAAAGTTCTATTGGAATGTAATTTAGTGTGATTAAACTTCAGATTTCATGTCCAAGCCAAGCGTATGGGTCATATTTCTCGAGCTCCGGCTGCCGGTAGCAATAATAATAATATAATTCGGAGGAGGCATTTAATTGGATAAGTAGTGGAACAAAGATAATTTCCACACCTGATTTAATCATCTTGACAGTGGTGCCGTGACTTGGATCGCTGGATTGAAACATGCCGAAGAAAGGCAGCTGGTTTGTGGGAGTTGGCACTAAGAAATTGCAGGGGGACTTTACAAGATAGCGGGCTTTTATCGGCCGCGAATGCTTGGCACAGAACAGCGTGCTCAATTGCAAAGGATAATTATGTTGAAATTGCCTGTAAAAATAAGAAGGGTTTGACGACTGCATACATTTACTGTATAGGGTCTGAGCTGCCGCCATCACAAAATGGAGATTTTCACTGTTGGCAATGTCCCAATTGTCGTCATCGGAATTCCATTGATGCTGAGAATTGCGTAGGTTGTGGGAAGGAACGTACAACACTAATCCCACCTTGTATTATTTCACCTCCGGCAACTCCCAGTACTCTTCCATCAGCTCCGGTGCAAGAACCTCCCATCACTTCGGGCAGCCATTTTAATGAAGTCCTTACTCCCTCCATATCCGGAAATACAAAACCAAACCCTGCCCCTTCCTGTGGCCATAGTTGTAGTCCCAAGCAATCCAAACAACCCGGAAGTTCTGGGCTAAAGTCAGACAACGGCCGTCATGTTAGATCTGGAAGCATTACAACTCCCACCTCTCCTCCCAGCATTCCACTCCTTACTGCAGCTGTAAACAGTGACACACAACTGTCGAGTGATAACGTTCTTGCCAGCACACCTGCAACATCACAACCAGCCCCGCAACCACTATTCCCTTTGCTCACAGCATCTGGGATATTCTATGTACCCTCCTCCTCTATAGCCCCTATTTTGATTTTCAGTGTTAATGGAGAGGAAGACGAGGGGGAGCACAAGTTGCCATTAGCTACAGGGGGCCAGGACTCACATCTGCAACCCAAATTAAAGGACTCCAGTATTTTTCCTATTGCTCACAGCACACAGACTGCTGCTCTGGGGGAAGACACATTACTCAGAACACCCACTGACTTCCTTGGGGACACTGCCCAGAGGTCCTATAATCAAGCTCCCCAACAACATGTCACAGTTAGGCAGACTACTCGTAACTCTAGGGTTGAATATCTGGGCCCTAAAAGTGAATCAAAATCACCTGACGTTTGTACGTTCATTACCTCAATTTGGGACAGAAACACCACTCTTATGTACATTGTGGGGAACATTATCCATCAGAATACCACGGGAATAGTTAATCCTGCCAATGCACATCTGCAGCATAATGAAGGTATTGCTGAAGAAATTGTGAGGGAAGATGGAATGGGAATATAGGAGGAATGTGACAAAATTAGTGCTCGTTCCAGGGGTGCTCCTCTTCCCGTGTCTGCAGCAGTTGTCACTAGAGCAGGCCGACTGAACTGCGATTACATTATTCATGCCGTTGGACCAATTTACAATAATGTTTGCCATGATAACTGTGTCCGCCTGTTGAAACAAACGATGCATAATGTGCTTGAGTTGGCTCAAGCTAACAAATTCCAATCTGTGGCCATACCCCTTGTCTCTTCAGGCATATTTGAATTTCCACCGATGGCGTCTATTCATACCATTCTTACTGCATTGATAGAGCATGAACCAATTCCTCCAGTACGCGAAATAAGGATAGTGGTACTAACAGACGCTATGGCCAAATGTCTGAATAATATGTGGCTCTCCCTTACTCAAACCGCTCGCTCTCCCAGGGCAACTTCACCCTTGTGCAGGAGTATAACCCGGGTCCCGCTGCAACCTACACCCAGATTACCTACACCACCAGAACCAGACTCATTCATGGACTTATCCCCACCTTCGGCTGCACCACCACCACCACCTCCTCAGCCACTGGATTCCTTTTCTCTGCCGGTGCTACCTTCTCATCCATCGGCGCCAGCCACAATACCCCAGGATCAACCAAGCTACATGCCTTTTACACCTGAACAAGTCAGTAATCTACTAACCCACATGCCAGACCCTGAGAAAAAACCTATGGCATCTTACCGTGGCATCAGTCAGATACAGAAGACATATTTTGCCCCTTGGAAAGACCTATACCACGTTGCCAGCATCAAGGCTGGTGATTTCTTTTGGCCCATTATCAAATCGGCTCTGCAAGAGGATAATGTCGAGGACATCGTGCTTACTCATCTGGGGAAGAGTTCTTCCGTCGTCTTCACTCCTGGGTCAAGGAACGCTTGGCTGAATCCTCAGTGAATATCTTCAATTCTACTCAGAGTCCTACTGAATCCTTGGAGAATTTTTATCATCGGATGTCTGCCTTATTCCAGGACCATGAATTTGACATGAACACTAAAGCTCACAGAATCCTCTTTTCAACGGCGTTTGTTAAAGGTCTCATTAAACCCATTTGGGATTATTTTTTAAACTATTCAAGCAGAATATGCAGAGTTGCCTGGAAGTCAACTCCTTTATATTGCTAAGGCTCAAAGTTCTTTGCTGGCTCAGACTTATTCCTCTCAACAATTGAAGAACGTTTCTACAGTGTCCCTACTTCAGGAGCTCCCAAAGAACCCTACATCCCAGACTCCTAAGACTGTACTGTACAATCAACCAGCACAAATATACCCGGGACCTCAACCCATCAACTCATATGGACCTAATGGTTCACGGAATGTCCAACGCACACCTTCTGGCGGGCAAGGCCGAATTCAAAAGACTTGTTTTTACTGCAACTGATCCGGACATATCATGAGGCAGTGCCGCACTAAAGCTCGTGATGAAACCAGGAACTTTGCTACTAACGGCCAACCAATACCGTCATACCCTCAAGCATACAATCAAAACGAAACTCAATATCAAGCTTATGAATCTCAACCGTCAAGATTCAACCAACAAACACAACGCAGACCTCAGTCCTACAATAATAATCCATTCATTGGACCTCAAGTTACCAACCTTAACCATAGTCAGTACCAACAAGCATATCCTCAAGATGCGTCTTATCTGCCTTTCCAACCTCAGGACACCTCCTATCATCCTCATCCATAGGATTCCGGCAAGCCTGTGTCTACCGTTTTTCTCAATGCTTCAGAGAACACCACTGTTAGTCATTCTGGACCCGTGTTGACCGTCAATCTTCAAATTAATGGCCACCAACTTCCTTTCCTTGTAGACACAGGTGCAGCCAGATCGGTTCTGAAAACTTCTGACATTCCACCGGACGTCATACTTTCTCCTGATTACATTTCATGCGTTGGAGTGGATGGACGACCAACCCAGACTCGTTTGACCTACCCTGTACCGGTTGGACAACACGGACTGCTATCCAGACTACTTGTCTCTCCTACTTGCCCAACTAATCTCCTCGGGGCCGACCTTCTGCAAAAAATGAATGCTACTATCAGATATGATTCTTCTGGAATGTATTTGGATTTTGATGCTCTTATATCACATGAAGTCACCTGCTCTCTGCATGCAAATCCTACTCTCGTCATGCTTTCTCAACATTAAACCTTTTGACACAAGGTTCTCCTGAAGTATGGTCTAAAGGTCCTAATGATGTTGGTCTCCTTCTGGTTTCACCCGTACATGTCCTCTTGAAAGATGGAGCAACCCCTCCACGACTGCCTCAATATCCCTTAAAGCATGATCAAGAACAATCTCTGGAGTCACAAATCAGAGCATTCCTGGATAATGGGTTACTCATCAACTGCACTTCTCCTGCAAATACACCCTTGTTCCCGGTTCGCAAGAAGGTCATTCCAGGTGATCCTCCCAAATACCGTCTAGTTCAGGACTTAAGAGCAGTCAATGCTGTAACGGTCTTTGAGACCCTTGTGGTCTCCAACGCTCATGTTCTTCTCAGCCAAGTGCCTTCTTCAGCCGCCTACTTCACAGTCTATGATCTCTGCAATGCCTTCTTCAGTGTCCCACTGCACAAGGACTGTCAATATCTTTTTGCCTTCACTTATCACGGTACTCAGCTCACTTGGACAAGGACGCCTCAAGGGGCTCAGAACTCACCCAACCAATTCACACAAGCCCTGCAGGCCTGTCTCCAACCCTGGGTTTTGGGGCACCCTGAAGTCTGAATCCTGCAGTATGTGGATGATATTCTCTTGTGTGCCCCCGATTTTCCAACTTGTCAATCAAGCTCTTTGAGTCTTCTTCAACATTTTGCATCCATCAACTGCAAAGTCTCACAGTCCAAGCTCCAATGGTGTTCTAAGAAAGTTGTATTCCTCGGACATTGCATATCACAGGGGACCAAACACCTTACTGATGATTGGAAAAAAGCGGTGATGCTCATTTCTTCACCGATCAATCTAAAACAACTTCAAGGATTTCTAGGCCTCGTCACTTACTGTCGTCAATGGATACCCAATGCCTCCAGTCTTATGCAAGTTTTATATGATTCTTTCAAGGACATTATTTACACCAATAAACTCCCACTTGAGGCACAAGAGTGTTTTCAAACCCTGAAAAAACTTATCCTACAAGCTCTGTCTCTGGGAATCCCGGCCTACTCACAGTCTTTCAACCTCTTTCTATCGGAACATCATGGCCATGCTTCCGGAGTCTTGGTACAAAAACATGGAGAGCGTATGATACCTCTTGGGTACTATTCTTGCAAGTTGGATCCTGTTGCGCGGACTGCCCCTACTACATCGTTTTAGGCCATCCGGTTAACGTCTTGGCTCCTCATGATCTACAAGGGATCCTGAAACAGTCGCAGAAATCTCATCTCAGTAAAAAGCACCACCTCCATATACAATGCTCATTACTGATGCCTGAGAATGTCACTTTGAAGAGATGTACTACTCTCAACCCAGCCATTTTGCTTCCTTTCTCAAGGGGGGGAAGATGAAGATCAGTCTACCACTGATGAAGACCAGACTGCCGCGGAGGAACCTCTTCATGACTGTCTTGAACAAATGGAGGCCGAAACCTCCCATCTTCCTACTGTCTCTACATCCAAGTTGGAGAACCCAGACTATGTCTTCTTCACAGATGGATCCAGATATGCGGATGATCAAGGACGATTCCATATAGGATTTGCTGTGGTTACCTTGCAAGAAACAGTGAAGGCTGCATCTTTACCTTCGAGAATGTCAGCCCAAGAAGCTTAGCTCTGGGTGGTAACGGAAGCTTGTAAGCTTGCTGAAGGGAAGACTGTGAACATATATACTGACTCAGCCTACGTGTACGGAGTAGCCCATGACTTTGGCCTGAAGTGGGCCCTGCGAGGTTTCCAGACAGCTAGTGGAACGCCCATCAAGAATCAAGAAGCCGTTCAGACCTTGATGCATGCTCTCCAATTGCAAGCTCAAGTGGCCGTTTTGAAGACTAAAGCCCATGGAAGAGTAGAGACAGAGGAAGCCGAAGGCAACCACAGAGCAGACTTGGCTGCAAAGGCCGCAGCCCTCTTCCCAGAGATTCGAGAGGAAGCAGGAGTGGCCGCATATGAACTAACTAGAGAAGGAAAGAAGAAACAAGAACACGAAAAGAAGAAACCAGAAGCAGAAAAGAAGAAACAAGCGGAAGAAGAAGAAAAGAAGAAAGAAGGAAAGGAAGAGAAGAACCAAGGACAAAATGCACTGAATCCAGGGGTTAACCTGTTGAGACAATTTCAAACTCGAATAAGACCAAAGGAAGGGAAGAGTTGGGAGGAATTGGGAGCAGAGATACACCAGGATGGATTCTGGAGGAAGGACAACAAACTTTGCCTACCAAGGGCATTATACCCAGCTGTAGTACAATGGGCTCATGGTACTACCCACAGAGGAACTAACCAGATGATTTCTTCAATCAAAAAGATATACCTAGCACCCAGAATCTCCACCACATATATACTGACTCAACCTACGTGTACGGAGTAGCCCATGACTTTGGCCTGAAGTGGGCCCTGCAAGGTTTCCAGCCAGCTAGTGGAATGGCCATCAAGAATCAAGAAGCCGTTCAGACGTTGATGCATGCTCTCCAATTGCCAGCTCAAGTGGCCGTTTTGAAGACTAAAGCCATGGAAGAATAGAGACAGAGGAAGCCGAAGGCAACCACAGAGCAGACTTGGCTGAAAAGGGCCCGCAGCCCTCTTCCCAGAGATTCGAGAGGAAGCAGGAGTGTCTGTATATGTACTAACTAGAGAAGCGAAGAAGAAACAAGAAGAAGAAAAGAAGAAACAAGAAGAAGAAAAGAAGAAACAAGAGGAAGAAGAAGGAAAGAAGAAAGAAGGAAAGGAAGAGAAGAACCAAGGACAAAATGCACTGAATCCAGGGGTTAACCTGTTGAGACAATTTCAAACTCGAATAAGCCCAAAGGAAGGGAAGAGTTGGGAGGAATTGGGAGCAGAGATACACCAGGATGGATTCTGGAGGAAGGACAACAACTTTGCCTACAAGGGCATTATACCCAGCTGTAGTACAATGGGCTCATGGTACTACCCACAGAGGAACTAACCAGATGATTTCTTCAATCAAAAAGATATACCTAGCACCCAGAATCTCCACCACATATATACTGACTCAACCTACGTGTACGGAGTAGTCCATGACGTTGGCCTGAAGTGGACCCTGCGAGGTTTCCAGACAGCTAGTGGAACACCCATCAAGAATCAAGAAGCTGTTCAGACCTTGATGCATGCTCTCCAATTGCCAGCTCAAGTGGCCGTTTTGAAGACTAAAGCCCATGGAAGAATAGAGACAGAGGAAGCCGAAGGCAACCACAGAGCAGACTTGGCTGCAAAGGCCGCAGCCCTCTTCCCAGAGATTCGAGAGGAAGCAGGAGTGTCTGTATATGTACTAACTAGAGAAGGGAAGAAGAAACAAGAAGAAGAAAGGAAGAAACAAGAAGAAGAAAAGAAGAAACAAGAGGAAGAAGAAGGAAAGAAGAAAGAAGGAAAGGAAGAGAAGAACCAAGGACAAAATGCACTGAATCCAGGGGTTAACCTGTTGAGACAATTTCAAACTCGAATAAGCCCAAAGGAAGGGAAGAGTTGGGAGGAATTGGGAGCAGAGATACACCAGGATGGATTCTGGAGGAAGGACAACAAACTTTGCCTACCAAGGGCATTATACCCAGCTGTAGTACAATGGGCTCATGGTACTACCCACAGAGGAACTAACCAGATGATTTCTTCAATCAAGAAGATATACCTAGCACCCGGAATCTCCACCACAGCAAGTAACTATGCTAGAAGTTGTGAGATATGCAATACTTGTAACCCAGGAGGATTGGTGCCAACACCAAAGAAGCATTTGGCTAAACCACTATACCCTTTCCAGCGGATCCAGATTGACCACATTGAATTACCCAAGAGTGGAAAATACAAGTATGTTCTAGTGGTGCTGTATATGTTCTCAGGATGGCCTGAAGCCTACCTAGTTACCAACATGACTGCCAGAACCACCTTGAAGAAACTATTAACTGAATTGGTATGCAGATTTGGGATCCCTGAGGTTATTGAATCTGACCAAGGACCTGCCTTCACTGCAGAAGTAACCAGAGACATTTGGAAACTAGTAGGAGCTGACCTCGGCCTGCACACTCCCTATCATCCCGAATCCAGTGGAAAAGTGGAAAGAATGAATGCCACTCTGAAGAACAAGATTCTGAAAGCTAGCAAAGAAACATCTCTTCCCTGGCCTGAGATCCTACCCATTGCACTCTATTCTGTCAGAAACACCCCTAGGCAGCCCACTGGTCTCACTCCTTATGAGATATTATTCTCAGGCCCGCCCAGATTAGGGAGGTACCATCCACAGCAGTTGAGTGCAGGGAATGATAGCCTGGTAAAATATGTTATAAGTCTGTGTAATGAATTGAAACTAATCCATGCTATAGTGTTTTCCTCAATTCCAAATCCTGATTCTGACCAAAGCACCCACGAGCTACAACCTGGAGACCTCGTCTTGGTAAAAAAACACGTCCGAGATTCTCTGGAGCCCAGATTTGAAGGACCATACCAAGTTCTCCTGGTGTCCCCAACCTCAGTGAAACTTGAAGGGAGGCCCACGTGGGTGCACGCTACGCATTGCAGGAAAGTGACTGTGGCCAACTGGTCATCATGAATCACTCTTTTATCTTTTCCTACATCTGTATTGTCGGGGTGTGTGTAGGAGCACAAGAGATAGCAATCACCAAGCAGAAAGGGGTGATCACTTTTTGGTATAACTCATCCAGTACTCAAGTAGCAACCTTTAAATTTGAGTTTTGCGATATTGCCCAATGCGGATCACTAACCAATGATAGCCCATCTGAACCGACACAGAGTACACACATATCTACTGATTACTTGTGCCAGATGGGTACACAATACATATGTGTGACAGATGACTATTGGGGTACTAAGTGTGATTCCTAGGGGGCAGTAGAATGGAACACTGGAAACGACGGGATATAGACCTGAAACTGAACTGGGAAAGAAAGACAAAAATGGTAGAGCTTTACTTGCTAGGATGAATTTGTTCAAACCACCCTGTGTAGATGGTAAAGGAACCCAATTGGTTTTAACTGTAGACAATCCCAGTCCAACAGATGCAGGGGTTTATGTCCTGGGTAGTTATGGTGGGGTGAGGGAAGTTACCTCACTCAATTCAACATTAATGACATGATAGACTCCCCAGAATTGAGAGAACTAGAGACCCAGATCACTAGAACTGCAAAGATGGTGAGAATCCAGGCACAATGGTATAAAGAAATGATAGCCATTGCAAACCCCACACTAGAGGACATTTATGCAATAGAAACTGGATATAATGATATGAATTTGTGGCTGGAATGGATGAAGTATTCTGTTGCACAGCACAATAAATCTAATCTGCTATGTATGTTCCAGTGCCCGGCCACATCTTGGGTCAGTCCCTTTACATTTAGACCCAGCCTCAGAAAAATGCTTCCTTAGTTTGTTCACCAATAAGTCAACTTCTGACCCTACCTGTGTGACGTGGAAGGTAAAGCACCCCTTGATAACACAGAGACCTACGCCAAGCTCGGGAATTACTATATATCCTGGGAATTACACCTGTTTTTCTAGTGAGGGAGGTGGTAGAGACTTGGGTGAATTTAAACCAGGATACTATGGTACCTCCCAAACAACAACTCATAAATCAGGTACAATCTATAGCTGATGTCTTTTGGATCTGTGGTGATATGAAAATCAGATCCAGGCTTAAAGGCAACTGGTCAGGGGAATGTGTCCTAGCTAAAGCTATAATGCCCTTACATATAGTGCCACTGGAAGAAGCAGAGAGGGAGATAGCCTCACCTCACAACAGATACAAGAGATCCAGCGACCCACAGCCCAAAGGCAGTTATGACCCACATGTATATTTGGATGCCACAGGACAACCATGAGGGGTGCCTGATGAATTTAAAGCTAGGGATCAGGTAAAGGCAGGATTTGAGTCATTCATACCCCAAATAACAATCAATAAGAATGTGGAATGGATAAACTACATCTACTATAACCAACAGGAGTTCATTAATGACACTCGGGATGCCCTACAAGGGCTAGCAGAACAAGTAGGGCCCACCTCAATCATGGCTTTTCAAAATAGAATGGCTCTGGACATGGTCTTAGCAGAGAAGGGAGGAGTTTGCAGGATGGTCCATGATGTGTGTTGTACGTACATACCTAACAATACAGGACCAAATGGGAAGGTGACCTTAGCCATTAAAAAATTGGATGATCTTTCTCAGGAGATGAAAAGGAACTCGGGAATTAAGGACCCATGGGATCAGTATTTTTCCTGTCTGAAAATCCTGCATTCAGGAAATTACTGATCAAGGCAGGTGAGGCTGTAAACGTGAATCACGCAGGTTCAGCTGGCAGGAATGGACTTACAGTGGGTGTGGTGAGAGCAAGGGCTGGCGTCTATTAACAGGCAGGTTCAGCTAGCAGGGCCCGAGTTACAGTGGGTGCGGTGAGAGCCCAGGCTGGCGTCCGTCATCCATTAACATGGCAAAAATGCCCTTATGACGCAGAAACGAAAACAGTCGTGCTGAAGCAGAGTGCGGAAGCGGAAGTGTGAGCTAAGGCCTCCAGCTTTCCTCAGTACACAGTCAAGACCTGGGTAGCGCTTGAGAAATTTCTGCCTCTACAAGGGCGTTTGCCCCTCCAGATGAGTGCGGACCAAATGAGCTTCACTTGGAAATGCTGTTGGTTGACGCTTCTGTTTCACCCAGGTGCCCTTTTTCTTGGCATTCTTTTTCTCGTTTTACTCAACGTGTTGGAGGAAATTGTCTCTGTTCTTGGGGGTGGCGAATGTGCTCCATACACCATGTCCTCTGAACAATCTACATCTGTTTAAGTCTATCCTGTACCTCCCTTGTACAATTCAGAGGAATATTTGTATCATTTATTTTGTACATGCAAGTTTTTTAGTAGTTTAATTCTAGAAATCACGTTGTTAAAATAGGATGGAATCCCACCAACGTCTTTGTTTCTCTTTTTTTTTTATTGTATTAAATGGGTTGTCTCACTACAGGGATTGCTAGCTATGTTAAAGATCTTTCAAAAAAAAGTAATTTTGCAATATTTGTCCATAAACAGTGTCCTACCTATTAATGTTTTTGACAGCACCATGCCCCATAAATTTCAAAACATCACCGTTGAGCCACTGTTGAATATTATGAAGAACAAATGTCTGTTAGAAACCACATTTTTTACAATAGGACCTGTAGTATAGCTGTATTTCACAGCAACATGTCCCCAAAAATTCAAAACATGACCCTTTGACCGCTCTTGACAATTGTGAAGAACAAATGTCTGTTAGTAACCACATTTTTTTAAAAATAGGACCTGTAGTATAGCTGCATTTCACAGCAGCATGACCCAAAAAATTTAAAATATGACTTCTCAGCCCTTTTAAATATTGTGAGGGAGAAATGCCACTTAGAAGCCACATTTCTGTTCCAAAGGACCTTGATTATAGCTGTATCTCACAGCAGCATGAAGCCAAAACCATTGATAGTCCGAAAAATTTGAAAGATGAAGTGAGTAAATGGAAACTTTTTTTTAATGAAACCATGTACAATTGGTGTCTTTTACAGTCTCCTCACCACAAAACCAGCAAAATGACCTTTTGGGAACTGAGAATAAAAACTGCAAAAAAGTTTTCAAGAGGACCATTTCTGTTTGAAGAGGAATGTGAAGTAGACCGGCAACTAATCGATGACCTCGGCAATTGGGGCCACAACATCATCAGAGATCCATGCCTGATTCATCTTGATGAAAGTCAAACGATCAACATTATCTGTGGAAAGCCGGATGCGTTTGTCTGTAATGACTCCTCCAGCTGTGTTGAAGGTCCGCTCAGATATGACGCTGGCTGCTGGGCAGGACAACACCTCTATGGCGTGGCAAGCGAGCTCGGGCCATTCATCCATTTTGGATACCCAGAAGTCGATTGGGTCCGGAACATATCCAAAAACATAGGTGTTGAGAAGCAGATAGTCGTGCGCCATGATCTTAAGCCGGTCTCTATGTGTTGTATGTGTGCTCTGTATTACATGCGTTGGTGAGGTGGTAAATAAAGATTTCCAGAGGTCACCCATTAGGCTTCTGCCACAATGCCTGCTGCTGCTGCTTGGCACTCTACTGTCACATTGCTGTTGTTGTTCCACCGTGATATTTGAAGAACGTGAAGCAGACGCAACAGATGTCTCCAGTAGTGTTGAGCGATTACGTTGGCCATCGACATCGATCGATGCTCGATAGCCGACCATCATCGACAAGATATTCGATGGTCGATGGTAGATTATGATCGATGACCATTAAAGTCTATGGGAGAGCAACAACACCTTCATTCTTACACCCAAACAGGGCTGGAGAAGCTGGAATTAACATCCACAACAGTCAAATGGATACGTGCTACATCTTAGGCAACACACTTAGGTTATAAAACCAACAGAAAAAAAATCACAGACCATTCACTATCCCTGTCTTGCACCACAGCATGACCCTTCAACCTGCATGACCCACAAATTAAGTGACAGAAGGCAGTATGATTTGAACCATCATTTTACTTGAACTGAACATTGAATATCCCTGTCCTGGAACGCAGCATGAGCCCCAAACCTGCATGACCCCCAGATTTAAAAAGTGCCGGAAAAAGGAGTCTTTCAACCACCATTTTAGTTTCACTGGACATAGACTATCCCTGTCCTGGGCCACAGCATGAGCCCCAAACCTGCATAACCCCAGATTAAAAAGTGCCGGAAAAAGGAGTCTTTCAACCACCATTTTAGTTTCACTGGACATTGACTATACCTGTCCTGGGCCACAGCATGAGCCCCAAACCTGCATGAGCACCAGATTAAAAAGTGCCGGTAAAAGGAGTCTTTCAACCACCTTTTTTGTTTCACGGGGAATTTGGACTATACCCTTCCGGGGCCAAAGCGGGCCCCCAAACCGGCATGACCCCAGTTTAAAAAAAGTCCCGGGAAAAAAAGGAGCTTTCAACACCATTTTTTTTCCCGGACTTTTGATATCCCTGCCCCGGGGCCCAAGAGACCCCCAAAACCCTGCATCCCCCCCAGATTAAAAAATGAGGGGATCTTTCAACCCCAATTTTTTTTTCATGGACATGACTATCCTGTCCTGGGCCACAGCAGAGCCCCCAAACCTGAAAACCCCGTTTAAAAAGTGCCGGGAAAAAGGGTCTTTAAAACCACCATTTTTGTTTCACTGGACATATACTGTCCTGTCCTGGGTAGCGTTTGCCCTCGTTAGGTGCGGCCCAATTGAGTTCACTGGAAATACTGGGGGTTTAAACCTCTTTTCCCACCCAAGTGCCTTTTTTTGGCATTTTTTTCTCATTTACCAACGTGTGGGGGGAAATTGTCCCCGTACTTTTTCTCTGTCCGTGCTCCATACCCCATTTTTCCTCTGAATAACTACATTGGTCAATTTTTTCCTGTACCTCCCTTGTAAAAATTCAAGGAATTTTTTTACAGCATTTTGTACATGCAATTTTTTAGTAGTTTAATTTCTAGAAAACACATTTTTAAAAATAGGGGAAATTTTCCCACCATGTTTTTGGGTTTCTCTTTTTTAATTGTATTAAAGGGGGTTGTCTCAATGCAGGGATTGATAGCTATGTTAAAGATCTTGCAAAAAAAACATTTTTGCAATATGGCCCTTACGTGTCCTATATTCCCGTTTTGACAGCACCATCACCTTGAGCCCCCTCTTGACAATTGTGGAACAAATGTTTGTTAGAAAAACCTTTTTTTTTTAATGGGGCCCGTTTTATGTGAGCACACCCCAAAAGCCCCCAAAAAATTTAAGCAGACCCTTGAGCCACTTTGGGGGCAATTTTGAAAAAACAAATGTCTGTTAGAAACAATTTTTTTTTTTATGAATAGACCTGTAGTAATAGCTGCCATGTCACAGCAAATTGCCCCAAAAATTCAAAGCATGACCCTTGAGCCACTTTGGAAATTGTGGAAGAACAAAATGTCTGTTAGCAAAACAACATTTTTTATAAAATAGGGCCTGTAGTATGACAGCATGGTCTCAGCAAGATGCCCCCAAAACTTTCAAAGCATGACCCTTGAGCCACTTTGGACATTTGTGTAAGAAAAATGTACTGTTAGAAACAACTTTATTTTTATAATAGGACCTGTAGTATTGCTGACATGTCAAAGCAGCATGACACAAAAACTTATAAAATGACTTTCTCAGCCACTGTTAAAATTATGGTGAGGGAGAAATGCCACTTAGGAAGCCACATCTTCTGTTCCAAAGGACATGATTAATTCTGTATCTCACTAGCAACATGACCCAAAAAATTATCAAATATGACTTCTCAGCCCCTATTAAAAATGTGAGGGGGAAATGCCACTTAAAGCCACATTTCTGTTCCAAAGGACCATGGATTATTGTCACTTTCCTGTATCTCACAGCAACATGACTTCCAAAAAAAATTATAAAATATGACTTATCTCAGCCACCTAATTAAAATTGGTGAGGGAAAAATTGCACTTAAAAGCCACATTTTCTGTTCCAAAAGGACCAAATTATAGCTGTATCTCACGAGCTGCATGACCTCAAACTTGACAATTGCGGAAACTTCTAAAGATAAAGTCGAGTAGATGGAATAAAGTGTTGCATGAAACCCTTGCTGTCCTTTTTAAGTCTCCTCACAGCGAAAACAGCAAATGAACAGTTGGGAAAAGAGAATAAAATTTCAGTATGAAATTATCATTTTAAAAAAGTTTTCAAGAGTGACCATTTCTGTTTGATGAAGTGGAATGTTGAAGTAGACCGGCAACTAATCGGTGAACTCGGGAATTGGGGGCCACAACATCATCAGTGATCCATGCTGATTCATCTTGATGAAAGACAAACGATCCATTATCTGTGGGAAAGCGGATGCGTTTGTTTGTTAATGATCCTCCAGCTGATGCTGAAGGTTCCGCTAGATATGACGGCTGGCTGCTGAGGCAGGACAACAACCTCATATGGCGTGCGAGAGAGCTCGGGCCATTAGGACCAATTTGGATACCCAGAAAGTCTACTGGGTTCCGGAAACTCATACAAAAAACCTTCGCTGTTGAAGAAGCAGATAGTCGTTGCATCACCATGATCACAGCGCTCTCTCAGCGCGGTCTCTGTGTGTTGGATGTGTGCCCTAGCATTGCATTGCGATGGTGAGGTGGTATAATGATGATTGCCAGTGGTCTCCCATGTTGTTCCACATGACATTTGGGGAACGAAAGCCAGAGCAACAGATGTCTCCAGTTGATCAAATCAGCAAGGTCTCCATTTCCTGCATTTTACTCTCTATTCTGGGTGGGTGGAAGGAAAGGTGCTGAGTTTTGCGCTTTTTGTACCGGGGATCCAGGAGGGTGGCACCACCCAGTAACTGTTGTTCATTTTGTGGGCCTTTATGCGATGGATCATGTTGGAGGCAATGGAGGCATCCAAGCACTCATGTGAGAGATGGGAGCCTTGATTTCCAACGCCTCTGGGTTGAGGGGCAATAGCAACTCTCTGAGCTTCCTCATCTTCATCACACACGCCTCCAAATTCGCGCCAACCTCTTTCCAAGGCAGGGACGTCGGGTAACGTCGGTGTCTGGATACCCTCCTCCTCCTCCTCCGCTGCCTTCGGCACAGCTTCAACACAGCCTGACATTGCCTGGAGATGATGCACCCTGGAGCTGATGCGCCCCTTGAAATAGCCCTGGACCCCGAACCACTTGCCTATGAATGTCGTGAAATTGTGGAAACTGTCGGGTCTTGTGGATTTGATGGAGAGACAATGCTCCGTTGTTCCTAATCTGTGTCCGTTCTTCTCCTCCGTCGCTGCGGGACCTGTTGTTTCAGAAGTGTTCCAACGAATCGTTCCAGAACTAAGATCACCACAATGCTCATGCGCAAGGGGCATTCAGCAGACACGCACTGACCATTTTGGTGGTTCTTCAAAACTGGCAAGGATGGTGCAGAGCTCTTTCACCGGACTCCTATCCGGTGGCTCAACACCCGAGGTCCGCACCGCTGCTTGTCAGGCCATGTGTCACTTCGTACTGCATAATGGCATGCGCTGCTGCCACAATCGCTGGAGCATGTGGAGGGTGGTGTGTTCCAGCGTGTTGCCACGTCAGCAATGAGACGGTTGACGGGGTGGCGAGCTGACGCTGCAACTCAGCACAGCGGGACCGAAAATCAGGGTGCGAACCGGAGGAAGTGGAACTTAGACTTCGAGCTTCCTCAGAAGGCAGTCTAGACCCGGGTAGCTCTTTAGAAATTTCTGGACGACAAGGTTTATGAATGTGCAGGAAAGGGATGTGCTCCAGCCTACCGATCTTTATAGGGCGGCCAGCAGTTTTCGCCCATTATCGCACACCACCTTGCCTCAGCACAAGGTTCTTGGTCACCCAGCCAGCGCTCGGTATCGCTTGCGGAGAGCCGTCCACAGCTCTGACCTGTTGCTCGTGGATGGTCTCCAAGACAGATTAATTTCAAACGGCCTGGTTTCTACTGGGCACCGTTGATGCCACAGGAGGACCTTGGGGAAAGACCCATGCACATCCCTGCGGTTTTTGAAGAGTGTTGCGCCCGTGCCTGAGAGCCACGTCACCCCCCAGAGGACATCCCACACAGCGACTCACCATGAGCTGTCACAGAGATTATAGCGGCCCTTGGCCGTGCCTTATAGTCCATGTGTCGGTGTGTCAGATGGACTTTTCCGGTCACAGATGTAGGACAACTGCGCTTGAAATATTAGATGGACACGTGGCTGGCCAGGGCAGGGACGGCTTTTCTTGGCAAAGAAATGCCTGCTCGGACTCTGGTATTGGGGGCAGGGCAAGGGCCCATGACGTGGCGGAACCATCTGTGTCTCACCAGACGGAAAAAAGGCAAATTTTCCAAGGCCAAAGCCTTTGGCAGTGCCGACATTCAGGTTTTTGGCTTTGGTTGGTTTGGGTTTATAGTGTTTCTTATGATCCAAACCTGGAATGGAAGACAGAAGGCTGGCTGACTAGGACAGGTCACTGTACGGCGCTGCAGTGTCATCACCTGGTGGGAGGGAAGAAAGGGGTACGGTATGTGGTCTCTAGTTGGGTGTGGTGGTACTCGGGCGACGGTGTGGATGGGCTGAAGCGGAGGGGGGGGCTGATACTGGATCATGACTCTGAGAGACATGGGCAGCTGAGGATCGCTTGGTGGGTGCGGTGGAGGAGGCGGAGGACAGAGGGATTGTGACAGTGGTGGAGAGGGACCCGGCGTCGGTAGGGCACACTTGTGTGTAGCGAGCGCACAAGTGTTTGCCTCCATTTCAACTCAGAATTCGCCTGCTGACATGTGACTGTCCATGTCGGTGGTGGTTAACCACTAAGGTTCTTGCCTCTACTTATGCGGTTTACGGCAAAGGCGGCATATGACATCGCTGGGTGATCAGAGGCTTTGCTCAAGATAGGCCCAGGCATGAGAGGTCACTGGAGCCATTTTGACGGCGATTAAGCGAGGATCGGGGATTGCGATGACCGTGGCTGGCGGAATACATTATCAGCAGGACTTCTGCGGACCGCCCAGCACACACTTTTTTAGTCGGAACCCGTTACTGACATACCACATTGTCTTCCTCCTCGTCTGTTGATGAAGCTCGCAAGCAAATTCTGCAGAAAAGACCACGTTGATCCGCAATGTCGTCATCATCATGAGATGTATATATAGGGTGACTTTTCGGTCCTGACATTTGCATCCATTTGTCGAATTGATGGTTCATTCTCCCTCCTCTGATGGCATCAGTAACTGGGCGTCCAGAGCATGAGAAAAATCTTCCTCTTTGGCTCTTGAATCTTTTAACATGCCTTCTGGACCCCAATCGATTTAGTCATCAAAGAGGTCTTCAGAAAATGGAATTATCACACAGTGGTGGCGTACCTACATGAGTAGACATTTGGGCTGCTTCATGTTAGACGGAATGCTGGTGATGATGATGGATGACATTTAGTGGACGTGCCCCTGGGAGGACGAGGAGGTAAGATGCTGGATGCAGGTTGCATTAACCACTCTGAGGACAGATTATCGACGCTGTTCGTTACTGAGATTACAGGGCCCCTGACCCAGCGATGACAGGACTGACGGTCCTTGCAAACTGACGATCCGCTGGCCATGCGTTGGTTGTCGCAGCACTGGAAGGAGCAACCTTCTCTCATACCCCTACCTCCATGTCCCCCCCCCTCTTGCTCGCTTACCCCTGAATTTTGCTCCCCGTTCAGAAATTAAAAATTTGAGAGGTATGGAAGAGTTTTGGAAAGTCTCTATTAAAAGAGGAAAAACACAGCTTTTCTCAAATCCCAAAAACAAAAAAAATTGCTGGATTAAAAATTTTAAATGCAAAATAGATCTATCAACAAAGTTGGCTGACCAAAAAATGAAAAAAAAACCTGTTGAAATGTATACGGGGTATTAAAAGGGATTTTTGGCACCTTTCAATTTACCCGTGGTGACACAAAATTGCTTATTCAAATTTAAATGCAAAGTAGATCTATCAACAAAAAATGGCTGGCCAAAGTGAAAAAAAAAGTATCTGAAAAAGTTTGGATAATAAAAGGTATTTTTGGGATTCAATTCATGTGGTGCTAAAATTGCTGTTTCCATTTAAGTGCAAGGTGCCTAATGAAAAAAAAGCTTAGGGCCAAAATGAAAAAAACAGTATCTGTAATGTTTGGATAATAAAAGGTATTTTTTGGACCTTAATTCACCTGTGGTGCTCAAATTGTGTTCCATTTAAATGCAAGGTGCCTCAATGAACAAAGCTGTAGGGCCCCAAGGAAAAAACTCGTATCTGTAATGTATTCGGAAAATAAAAGGTATTTTTTCGGGCACTATCATTCAATGTGGTAATACACAATTTGCTGGATTCAAATTTTTAACTGAAGTGGATCTTTCATACAAATCTGGACTGGCAAAAGTGCAAAAAACATGTAATCTGTAATTGTATTCGGATTAATAAAAGGTAATTTTTTGGGCACCTATCATTCACCTGTGGTAAGTACACAATTGCTGGATTTCAAATTTAACTGCAAGGTTGTCTCATATTCACCAAATCGGAACTGGGGCAAAAGTGCAAACAAAAACACGTATCTGTATTGTTTCGGATTTTTTAATAAAAGGTATTTTTTGGCACCTATCAACTCACCTGTTGGTAATTCACAATTGCTGGATTCAAATTAAATGCAAGGTGGGCTCTATCAACAAATCTGGACTGGGCAAAAGTGCCCATAAAAAAAACACTAATCTGTAATGTATTCGGACTAATAAAAGGTAATTTTTGCACCTATCAATTCACCTGTGGTAAACTACACAATTGTGGATTCAAATTTAACTGCAAGGTGGCTCTATCAACAAATATGGACTGGCATAAGTGCAAAAAAACACGTACCTGTAAATGTATTCAGATAATAAAAGGTATTTTTTGGCACCTAATCAATTCAACCTGTGGTGACTACAAAATTGCCTGCTATTCAATATTTATACTGCATAGTAGATCTATCAACAAGCTGGCCTGCGCCAAAGTGAAAAAAAACGTATCTGAAATGTTATTAGGATAATAAAAAGGTATTTTTTGGCACCTATCAATTAGCTGTGGTGACTAAAAAATTGCAGTATTCACATTTAAGTGCAAGGTTGCCTCACTGATCACAGCTGTAGTGCGCCAAAGTCAAAAAACACGTAATCTGAAATGTATTCGGATAATTAATAAGGTATTTTTGGGCACCTATCAACCTGTGCTGACTTGCTGGATTTAATTTAAGTACAAGGTGGATATATACAAACAAAGGTGGAATGGGCAAATTGGAAAATGTAACCACCTATCCTGAATGTATTACTGATAATAAAAGTGGAGTTTTGCACCTTAACAAAGAGACCTGCACGTTACTAGAAAAAGATGTGTTTCACTATTAAGTTCAGGCTGCCCATTATCAGGAAAAATTTCAATAGAAAACTGTAAATAATAAGCTTTTTGCATTGTCTTCACTAAGTCTTGGTCGAACTTTATCAGTATTCTTTATAGAGCTTTGTCTTGTGTGTTCGCCCGCGGGGGCCCCCATCACTCCCCCCCGTGGACTTTACAGCATTAGATGTCCTTTAAAATTCTCTACCATAACTATATAAAATCTTTCCAATCTCTAATTAACTAAATTGTAAGGAATGATCACAGCTAATAGTAGAGTTTCTCTGTAAAGAAATATAATAATTTCGCCTGAGCATGCTTTGGACCAAGCAGAGCGTCACGTCCTTCTGCTCTGAGACGATGGGACACTGCAGGACCTGTACAGGAAACGCTGTTCTATGTAAAAGTGGTTCATGTGTTTTTTCCAACCAATCGCAACCATACACATCCCAGTCATGACGTCGCACCAACATCTCACCCTGCTTCTATTCTGTAAGCTGATTTGCTGGCTGCCCAAAATGACAGGAAGCGAGAAAAAAAAATGGCGCGATCTTAATAGATGATGCACAGATTGTAATCTAAATTATCGCTGATCTAAAAAAATCGATCACCATAAAAATACTTGTGCGATTTCAACTTTGTCGATAATAATCGCTCAACACTACTTGTGAGAAATAATTATAACATCATTTTATTTCCCACAAATTCTGATCAGTAAATATTGTCAGTTTATTCTTAAAGAAGCCAAAAAAACTTTTGAAATAATAACTTTTATTGAGTTTTAACTTGACTGTAGGCATCTGTGTTCATCCAACACAATGGTAGGAGGTATCACAAGACATTTATGAGTCAATATGAAGAACCACAGCCAAAATTTCAGCCGATAAATACAAGAGGCTCATGTTATCTCACATAAGGAGGGTATATTGACCGTATAACTTCAGGTGGTGCAGTTGTGATGAGATCCTTTATTGTCTCTCTCACTATCCTCAGTGCCATCTCATGGACAGGTACGTTATTATTCAGTATCTGCTATGGTAGGTAGACTCTTCCTGAAGACTTATCCATGTAGATGTATGGGAGATGGGCTGCACACTACTCTTTATGGATGTCCTATCCATGGACAAACACTAACATGATGGACAACTGATAATGTCAGAAAAACTGGCCAACTGTGCAATCTGTCCACATTGGTTCTCCTAATTCCATGAGATGGGATTGTGAGGTTGGAATTCAGCATTTCCAATCATTTAGTTCTGAAGAGAGACAATCCACCATCAGAGTGACTGGTAGTGTCTAACTCTCATCTTTCCATTAAAAACACATGCACATTTCTCCAAGCATCCATGGACACTCTTTATAGATTTATTCTCACTGAAAGACCAAAATGCAGAACAGAGTATGTTGGGTAGTTTAAGGAAATATCTTTATCGACCCCATACATTATGCTGACCTATGCACTGTCCTGAATATGGAGCCTGTTCTCTTTGGATGGGCTATTTTGTCCTGAAGCTGCTATTTCAGAAGAGGACAATCCTTCTGGATTTTCTTTGCTCTGTTTTTTTCTGTTTTTAAACAGGAAGATAACTACATATTACAATGTATGTTTTGTCTCCCAGGTCTTGCTCTTCAGTGTCTTGAATGTCTGAAAAAGAACTGTGACACATGTGACGGGGTCCCGGTGGAGTGTTCAAACTCTGCATCATGTATGGTGGTCTCTGAGTTCTACCACTCAAGTGAGTATCACTAACATACAGTCCATTATAGAGAAAAACAAACATTTTTGCTTTCTTGCTATAGCTCATACTTATAAAAAGTGTCTGCACTTTAACTCAGAATTATCGCAACATTTTCAGATATGATACAAGAAATCGAACCCATGGGACTTTCATGGTCACAAATTTGATAAATATAGGGTGGAGGGGTTTATGGTGCATTAATGCCATGTGTGCCTTGGATATCAATCCTTCTTGTCCTAAATCTGCTAAGACTTGATCAATTACAGAGTTAGTATGGTTAGAAAAGACATATGTCCGTCAAATTCAACCAGAGTGGGGAAACTTGTGGATGAAGAGAGGAGTAGAGGAAATTTTAGAGCTTTTTTTCCCCCACTATAAAAGACTTTGGAACCCAAAGCAAGAACCAGTGCGCACTAAAGGAATATTTAATTCCTGATCTCAAAATTGCCATTAGATCAGATCTACAGTCTAATAAACATTCTATACGACTACATAAGTATTTATATTTTTTAGTTTTAGGTAGTTAACGAAGCCTTTCTTGAAGCCGTCACCTGTTCCTGCTATAACCAGCTCCTAGGGGTTTATGGTATCAAAGGCTTTTCTCCTCTGGATATTAAATCCTTTTATCTCCAGATGGAGGGAGCTCCCCCATTGTCGTCTGAGTGGGTTTTACATTAAATTAGTTATTCCTCATACTTTTTGTGGGAACCATTTACATATTTAAATAAATGAATCCTATCTCCCCGGAGCCATCTTTTCTCAATACTAAATATGTTTAAATAAGTTTAAATTCTTTTAAACTTTCCTTATAACTAAGATGCTCTATTTCCCTTATTAGTTTGGTTGCTCGTCTTTGCAGATTCATTACATCCTTTCTACAAAGTGGAGTCCAGAAGTGACCACATAAATGGTTTAAATAGCAGTAATATTATATCCTTGTCCCGCAAGTCCAGGCCTCTTATCATGTTTGCTAATATCCTGCAGGACATAAAAAACTCAGACCCATAGCAAGGAGCTTTCATTTGGAACAAATGTTTTAAGTTTTTAGGGAAACATGTTATAACAGTAGATGCAGCACAAATGTCTTTGGCTTTAATTTAAGATATTGAGTGGTCAGAAAAGAACTGAAGGACCCCTCTTTGAAGTAATCCTCTGACAGGTCTATTTGATTTTGGGTGGCATTCTCTTGCAGAATTTTGTAGCATAATGAAGGTCTAGTTTTATCTTTGCTATGGGGTCTCTTTTATTCCCTGTACACCATTGGTTGGTGCAAAGAGCCATTGGGCCATTTGATCTTCAAGACCGCTAGATCCTCCCCTGCAGGACAGAATTTATTATATCAATGGAAATGTTCTCTTTTCTTTGTTTTTATCCAATATCTTCTTGAACCTAATGATCACAAACTTTTTACCTCACCCTAGAGGATACCATATATCACTCCATTAAAAAGGGCTGCAATCCCGGATTCCCTTGCAATGCGGTGGCCTATATCTCAGATTTCAGTTTAAAAACTAAAAGAATCAACGTGCAATGCTGTTCCGGAGATAACTGCAACACGGGCGGCTACTACAGTAAGTGCATTATATCTGACTTTACTTACCCAGGTAGCAAATATGAATTTGTCATTCAACTATTTTCATTGTGATAAATCTTCTGCTTATGGAAATGTGACCTGAAGTTTTATTTCACACCATAAATATCACAGTGAGATATAATATGTTGTGCCCAGTTATGAGCTCAGCTCTGCTGCATCTGGCAAATTTCATTCTGCATAATGTTATTTTTTTTGTGAATTACAATTATTATACATCCTATATAAAAAGCCAAGCAAAAAACAGTTCTAGAGTTATAGAGGATGTTGTTAATGATTCTTTATTTTAATATGAGAGTCGAAGAGCTGGTAGGATTCTCCAGTTTTTGGACTTTCAAAGATATAAAATGAACCACCTTTGGTTTGTTTAAAGGGGTTATTACACCATAGGATATGAACGCTTATTGCTAGGATCAAAGTCTGATAAGTGCAGGTCCCATGTCTTCGACCCGCACCTATCTTAGTAGTGAGCCCATGGAAGCCAGTCTCGCTTGCTCCTGACTCTCCATTCTGTTCTACGGTAGTTCCCAGTACAGAGCGAGCGCAGTGTTCTCCATTTTGTTCTATGGGAGTTCCCAGTACAGAGGAGCACTGTGTTCTCTCCTTTCTGTTCTATGGGAGTTCCCAGTACAGGGAGCGCTGTGGTCTCCATTCGGATCGATGGGAGGTCCCAATACAGGGGAGCACTGTGTTCTCCATTCTTTTTGATTGGATTTCCCAGTACAGTGGAGCGCTGTGTTCTCCATTCTGTTCTATGGGAGTTCCCAATACAGGGGAGCACTGTGTTCTCCATTCTTTTTGATTGGATTTCCCAGTGCTGTGGAGCACTATGTTCTCTGTTCTATGGGAGTTCCCAGTACAGGAAATTCGGCCATATTAAGACCTCCTGTAGAACACAATGGAGAGTCATGCACAAGCATGACCGAATCTCTGTTCTGCAATGCTCTTTTCTGCAATATATTTGAGATCTAGTGGTTGGACCTGCGCCTTTCAGACTTTCATGACATAGCCTAGCTATATACCAACAAGGTCTATGGTGGAAAAAGCCCTTTAAGATGCAGTCAGCAAATGTAAAACCGAACATTGTTTGCCATTTATAATTACCATTTGCATAACTGAAAAAAACTATTTCCTGCTGGAAATATGAAACCACCAGTAAGATGCTGTAGGAGGATCTGTCATTCTAGTTACATGTTTATATTCAGTATCTATATAGTCCTTAATAATACTTCAATAGTACATGATAGTGATATAAATGCATTGTACATTTGATTTACTTATCATTCATATCTTAATACCCCATATAAATCATGTTATTAACAAATGGACAACAAATACCATTCATTATTTAAATGGAACCTGTCACATAGTTTATGCCACCCTTGCTGAGGACAGCACAAACTAGTGAAAGACATAGGGTGACATGTATGAACGGGCTTTTCGCCCGATTTCTGGCATAACCTGCGCCTCACCGTCCTGAATCCCCTGTCGGATGCAGGGATGAGGTGTTAGGCGCAGCGTTCGCCACTTTCGGCTGCGCCTCACATGAAGGGGCGGGCAATTGGCACGGTGTGGGCGCGCTGTAGGCGTTCTGGGGCGGGACGCGGCGTGCTCGAAAACTCCGAGGCATGTACGATCGCGAGTCGGCAAAGTGCGGCGCAATGCAGCGCTTTGCCAGCTCCGACAGGCAGACCTGGTTGATTCTGGTCTAAATGATCCGGCGGTGGCGAAGTGAAGCGAGAACGGAACATGCGAGGAAACATAGAAGATCGCAACAGAAATCTCGGCGCTCAGCTCCGTGCAGCATGGAGTATGATTCCGAAAAAATCGCCTTTATAAAGGCGTAAAACATTCTCAGAAAAAGAGCTCAAACCTCAAAAATAAAAAATAAATTAAAAAAATCACTTTCCAAAAACCTAGAATTAGGATCTTGGAAATTGCCAGGAAATACAGTAATTAAAATTCTGAAAGCTATTCTCATTGGTCGGCAGAAACCAGCCAATCAGAATAGGAGCGACAGTGAACCATAAAAACCTATGGAGAACTATTGACCAATCAAAATCAGAGGCGGGACAGTTCAAAATACAGTAAAAATACAGAAAAGAGCTGATTGGTTGAGCTAGCGGGGGCTTGGCTATCTCGGCCAATCAGAATAGGAGCGACAGGGACCCATTATAACCTATGGAGAAATATAGACCAATCAAAATCAAAGGCGGGACAGTTCAAAATAAAAATACAGAAAAGATCTTATTGGTTGAGCTAGCAGGGGCTTGGCTATCCCAGCCAATCAGAGCGCGAGCTACTTCTCCCATTGTAGTCTATGGAGAGATCGGCGCAATGCAATCTCGGCGCTCAGCGCCGTGCGGCATGGAGTATGAATAAAAAAATCATTTTTATTAAGTGTAAAACATTATCAGATAAAGAGCTGAAACCTTCTCTAAAAATAAATCAGTTAAATCCCTAACAACGCGTTTGTCGCCGAGACCGGCGCTACATAGGGAATTGCAATATAGAGAATTGCCGGGAAATACAGTAATTCAAATTGTTTAAGTTCTTCTCATTGGTTGGCATAAACCAGCCAATCAGAATAGGAGCGACAGTGGCCCATTCTAACCTATGGAGGAGCATTGACCAATCAGAAAAGGAGCGACAGGGACCCATTCTAACCTATGGAAAACTATTAACCAATCATATTCAAGGGCGGGACAGTTCAAAATACAGTAAAAATGCAGAAAAGAGCTGATTGGTTGAGCTAGCGGGGGCTTGGTTATCCCGGTCAATCAGAGCGCGAGCTACTTTCTCATAGAGTTCTATGGGAAAAGAAATTCAGAGCCAGCTCTGTTTGTGATTTGCTAACTTAAAAGAGGCGCGGTTATTTGGACCAATGGGAGAGCGAGCGACGCTCTTATGGGTTTTCTAATGCAATCTGGAGTAAAACTGTACATGGCCGAAATCAAATGATAAGACTACAGAAGTTGTACCGATGTGTATATAAAATGAACAATAATATTGGGGTAAAGGAAAAAAAAATATTCAATACAATCATGTTTATTTCTTTATTTTTGTTACACCCATACTATTGATCCTTGGCTGACGAAAATAAAGAAATAAACATGATTTTATTGAATTAATATTTTTTTTTTATATACACATCGGTACAACTTCTGTAGTCTTATCATTTGATTTTCTATGAGAAAGTAGCTCGCGCTCTGATTGGCCGGGATAGCCAAGCCCCCGCTAGCTCAACCAATCAGCTCTTTTCTGCATTTTTACAATATTTTGAACTGTCCCGCCTTTGATTTTGATTGGTCAATATTTCTCCATAGGTTTTAATAGTTCACTGTCGCTCCTATTCTGATTGGCCGGTTTCTGCCGACCAATGAGAAGCACTTTCAGAATTTGAATTACTGTATTTCCCGGCAATTTCCAATATCCTAATTCTTGATATTGCGCCGTTCTAGATTTTTTGAAAGTGATTTTTTTTATTTTTTTTTATTTTTGAGGTTTGAGCTTTTTTTCTGAGAATGTTTTACGCCTTTATAAAGGCGATTTTTTGATTCATACTCCGCACGGACATGTTTAATGATTTCTCGCTGTTTTCCTGCCTGTCTCGAATCGGAATAGATTTTTGCCGCAGTCCCTTCTGCGACTAAGGCGACACCGGCACCGCTCGCGCCCATTCCTTTAAACATCCACTATCGAGGCACGGCGGCTGTTTGACAGCGGTTTGGGTATGTATAGCAACACTACCTCCCGGCGGGCAAATCTTAGGCGCATTCCCGCACTGCACCTAAGTCCCGCACTACGCCTCAGACACTAGTGAGGCGCGGCGGACTTTTCATGGTATGTATGAGCGCGCCCCGGCGCCGACTTAAATCAGGCGCAGCTTTCACTAAAAATCTGGCGAAACGGTGCACTCCGACCCGGCGACAATCATACATGTCGCCCATACTGTTTCTAGAGCTGTGCAGAAGTTTCAAAGCATTTACTACTCAAATCTAACAGTTTACAGCCTGTTCTGCCAGAAAAGGGTTTACTTAATTCAGGAGAAGCTGATAGCTCCGCCCACACACAGCTAGCCCCGTCCACTCATGGCTGATTCAACCTTTTACTTTAACTAGGTAGCAACCTGTGAATAACTAGCCTGCTGTGGGTGGGAGGAGCTAACACCTGCTCATGAATAAGTTAGCCTCTTTTGTGGCAGATTTGAGCAGTAAATGTTCTGAGACTGCTGCACCTTAAAGATTAAGGGACAAAGCACTAGAAACAGCATGTCTGACACTACAGGGGTGACATAACCTATGTGACAGGTTCCCTTTATTCAGACTATTTAGATGTTCATTTTTCAATACATATCATGAATAGAGTCATTAATGATCTGGACAGTTGAGCAGTTCTATTACTTGGGATACAAATGATATCATTATAAAGTCAGTTATCAGTAGTCTTTTGGAGTTTTCTGTGTAGTAACTGACTTATCTTAGCTTCAATGTAGCCTATTACAGTCATAAATCTATTTTCTGTCACATTCATGGTTACATCAAAAGCTCGGGGGTTATTAACCCTTTGCTTTATTGTACCTTTTGTCTCTAGTGCCCCCTGAACAAAAAGAGCCCAAGGGAAGGACTTGCCCCTCTTGTTATAGAGAAGACTTGGAGAAGTGTACCAATGATACTGAGGTTACTTGTTTGAATGAAGGAGACAAATGTATTGAAGTTATTGGAACTTTTAAAGATCCAGGTATATCTGTATTATTTTATATCTACATATTATCTATATTTTTTTTATCAGATATTACACTGCTCCTACAAAAATAATTGGGAAATCCATGTAATATATGGATGTGCTGGATGTGCTGCATCATGAGATATTATTTGTAGCTACAGATACACAAAGGTTAGGAAAACTTCTATTAAGTAAAAATGCCTATATTGAAAAAAAATAAGCTTTTTTAATGGTGTTTCAATAAAAGATTTCTTATTTTATAGAATTTTTCCAAAACCATTGTGTTCCAGTAGTTCTCCACTGCTGATAGTCAACAACTTTTCGAACATTCCATTGGATCACACTAAAATTTTTGAAATTGACCCAGGGTTAAAACAGCTGCGGGAGGAGGTGGCCATTAAAAACTTCTGGGTTTAGACTATTTGAAGCAGACTGTGACATCCCAGCTTTCTGTGTAGCTAATAGATGAGGCCCTACAGCTGCTCCTGACCTCTCTCTCCACTGTTTTCCCCATGACAAACTTTCGGGATGAATCTAAACATGAATGATTTAACTTTTAGTCTAGGGCCCAAATTTTACTTGGGAAACCACTTTGTAAAAAAGGAGCTCCCCCCTTTTGGGACACAGTGACCATTTTTAAACTTTTTTTGGGGTTTCCCACCAAAAAGTTTTCTAAAAATGCATTAAAAAGCGGCAGCAGGTCCCAGAGACATTTATTATAGGCTTAAGACACTTAAAAACTGCGGGAAAATGGGGTGGATGGGGTTTTTAAACCCAAAGTGATGTGGTTTTTTCGGGGACATTTGGACATGACCCGAAGAGCTCGCTGTGCCAAAATGTATCCCAAAATTGCACCCACATTCTGGAGTGAAAAATTAGCTTAAAAACATTTAGACAAGTTTAAACCCTAAAAAACATCGAAATCAATCAGATGACCACTGGATACATCGGGTCCCTTTTTTAGTTTTCCCTTTTCCTAATTTATAAAGTGTCCCAACTTTTAGCCAGCTTTGGGTAAAGGAGGGTAAAATTTTGGTTAAAATACTTTTTTTTTTTGAAATTGTACAGAAAACCGGGTTTTTTTTTCCCATTTTTTTTTACAAACAATACGGTTGTGATAAAACCCTTTCCCAAATACAACTCAGATTTGGGACTTTGGGCCCGGGAGAAGCAGGAAAACGGGAAAAAAAAACAAAAAGGTAGTTCACTCCCCCCCAAATCCTTATGACCCGGGTTTCCCTTCCCCAAAATGATAAAAGAAGGGGGGGAAAAAAGAAATTACATTGGAGGGTTGAAAACTTGTATTCTGTAAAAATTTTGGTAGCACACACCCCCAAAACGGAGGGGTTTTAGAAACCCCTTTAAGACGTTTGGACTTGTGCCATTTTTTGGGTTTTTCCCTTTGGGGGGGCCCTTGTACTAAATTTACCTATTGCCAAATTTCTAAAAACCCAAAACCTACACATGCCCCTTTTACCTTGCAAAATATGTAAAAAACAACTTGCCATTCCAAACTGGGGGTTTTTTATCAATTTTTTTGGGGGAATCCCTTTTTGTTTTTTTAAATGTTTTTTCCATAAAGATTCACTATGATCTTCTCCTTCAAAATTAATTTTTTCCCGGGGAAAATTTTGACCTTTTTTGTGTAGCGTTAGATGAGAGTCCCTAAATTTGGAGACCCCCCCTGCTTTTAAAATCCAATTTTCTAATAAGGTAAATTTAATAATCCCCAAGACCCCTTTTTTTGTAGATCTTGCAGGAGAGAACAAAAAAAAATGAGGACGTAGTAGATTTGCAAACAGAAGAGTTTTTGAAAGAAATTTTGGAGTGGAATAATGTATCGGTATAAATTCAAATTTTCCCGGGATTTCCAGGAAAACCCATGCCCTCACCCTTTTTTTTAAAGGGAATCGTTACTTCTTACGGTTTATATAAAAGTATGGTTTAAAGGGTTGGGTTGTGGAAAAAATTAAGACAGATCGTTTGGAAAAGCAGCAAATAAAAAACAGGGAGGTTGTAACAAAATTTAAATAAAGCAACACAACAATGGTCAAAATGTGTGTATATGTGTAAAATTTAAATAGGGGATGGGTTAGATAGATAAGTGACTTTGCAAAAAGGGATTTTGGGGAAAAAAGTCAAAGAAACCCTTCCCAAGTCCCCCAAAAAATTAAAACCCCTGGGACAAATTTGGGTGGGGGGGGGTTGGGTTTTCAAAGAAAAATTTAAAAAAGAAGGGGAAAAGACATATTTAAATTTAAAACCTAATCTAATTGTGGAAAAAAAAACCCGACCAACAATCCACAAGTGAAAAAGAATTTTGTTTTTCCACTAAGAAAAAATTTTTAAAAATGGAACATGCCCCATAAAGAAGAAATTTTGGTTTTTGGGGTCCAAGTCTTTTTTTTTTGAAATTTTGGGTTATAGATATAAATAAGGGACAAAAATTTGAGTTTAAAAAAAAAAAGGTAATTTTTTTTTAGGTTTTTTTCCCAAACTGCCCATAACAAGCCCCAAAACAACGAGGAGTTTGGGGTCCCTTTCACTCTGGTTAAATTTCCCAATAAACAGGGGGTTTTTAAAAGATTGGTTCTTTTGTAATTATTACATTTTTATTTGCTCCTCCCCTAGACAAAAATTTTTTGGCAGTCTTTCCCTGTGTCTACGATAAGAATTCCCACGGGGAAATAATTGCCTATGAGAATGTTCAATCCTTCACTTATCTGCCATGTAAAGAGCCTTTGTTCTTCTAGGAAAATCTCCAATCTATCTGAAGCAAAAAAAAAGTTTTTTCTTTAAATTTGCCCCTTTCTAAAAATTTTAAAGGTTAAATCAAAATAGAGGTCTGTTATAACAGATTTAAATTTTCTCTAGTAAGGGGATACCTTTTGGGGGCCCTTTAACCCCCTATAAAAAAGGGAAACCCCAAGCCCCACAGTCCACCGTACAAGTGCATGCTTGGTTTGGTAGAATGTGCCTGTGTTTTCAATGGGGAGTGTTTATCTCTAGAGAAAACAAAGTCATTCAACATTAAAATTCTTCAAGAGCTCTATAATGTAACGACACATCGGTGGGCCCCTTTCCTTTAATCTCAACTTCCTAAAACCCATGAGAGAAGGAAAGGGAGAGTAATAAAAAGGGGTTTTAACGGGTGGAGACAAACTACAAAAATTTTCTTTTTTATAGTTAGGGGGAAAAACCCCCCAAAGATAAAATGCCCGAAATCATCCCACAAAAAACAAAAGAACCCCAAAAATATCGATACCTTGGGGCCCTTAAATATATACAATAAAATAAAATCTTTTTTTTTTAAAAAAACCTAAAAAAAAAATGAACAAAATAAACCCCTTTTTTTATGCCCCACAGTACTCTAGAAAATAGCGGAGAAACCGCCCCAACATGGGCAACCTCACACCGGAACCTACCTTAAAACCCAAAAAACCCCACCCCAAAACAAAAAAAAATCTGGGACAAAAACCCCTACATAACAAAAAAAAAAAAACGTTTAATAACAAAACAAAATACTTTTCCCAAGAAGAGGTTAGAGAAAACCCCCCACACAATAAATTTCCCCGTCCCAATGCGTTTTCCCCCCCAGATTCCCTGGGTTTTATCAGGAACAGTTTAAAAATAGATTAACCCAAAAACGTGGGGGGGGAAAAAAACCCAAAAAAATGTAGGTTTTGGGGCAAATTTTAAAACTGAAAGGGACGGGGTTTCTTAGTAAAAAGACAATCCCAAAAAAAATATTTTCCCCTTTAGATGTCCTGATAGATTCTTAAAAAAATTTAAAAACAAACCCCGGATAAGGGAAAAAAACCCCACCCGCTTTACTTGCTTGGGCGAGGATGACCCGCCAGAAAAATGTATTAGAAAATGTGATTTTTGGGGATTTAAAAAAACCCTTTCCAAAAAGGAAAAAGCCCCAAGCCGGGGTAAAATGTGTTTGAAACCCGGGGGAAAGTTTTTTAGCAGCAATAAAAATTGGGGGCATTCAAAAAAAATGGGGATCCCTGCGATTGTATACCCCCAAAATCGCATTACCCTCCTGCCCCAGGCGCGGGTTTAAATTTAGGCGTTCACAATACAGGCGGGCGCCCCGCGTCAATGCAAAAGAATACCCAGGGGGGGCCGGCCGAGCATCAGAAGTACGTCACTCCACATAGGCGCAAAAGCCAGGCGTGGGCCCCAATTTAATCGCCTTCCCCCCCAGGAAAGCGCATGTTTCCCTTTTTCCACAATACTGCGGCCCGCGCGGCACAATACCCCAAATATTTCAACTTCCCAGGGGGTCATTAAAACAATCTACGCACTGCCACGCACAGGGCGCAAAACCCGCCTTCTCACCGGCAGCGCGGCGCACGCGCCTCATCATGGCGATGATATAACTACACCTCGGGTTTGCAAAGAATTACCCCCGCCCGTGGCGATGAATTTCCCTAGAGCATCCAAGTTAATTAGGGAATAACCATTTAAAATGAATTTAAAAAAAGCCAGCTATGATTTAAATAAACAGAGCTGACTAACATTAATATCTGGAAAAATATTGGATTTCAAAATAAGAGTGAGGCTGAAAAAAACTATTATTTTAGGGCATAATTTGGGGGCATCCTGATAAAACACAAAATAGGAGGGGCTTAATTTGATCAAAAAAAGAAAAATAGTACCAAATAGGTCTAAATTTTTCCAAATTTAACCCAAAAATGATTTGGTGCCATCCAAAATATAGAGTAGACTACACATAATTTTATGAAAACGATAATGATACTACTATCAAAAAGAGAGATAAGCAACTACGGGGTCATATGAACGATTTTAAATTTAAAAAAGGTCACAATTTCCCCTTTGGGTAAAGTTTTTTTTAATCCCAAAAACCCGTTCGCTTCCCTTTGAAGGTCTTTTTTTCCAATTAAAACCCCTTTTCCCAGGTGATGGAATTTAAAAAAACCTTTTATACCGGAAAAAAGGGAATCGACCAAAGGGGGTTCTCCTTATGCTTCAAATTCATGTGTCTCGCTAGAGTGGTATCGCGCTCGTGCCTAACATCCCCGATGTGTTCAAGGGAATTATCCTCTAAAACCCCATGGATTTGTCTTACCCCCCTAAATAGTGGGCCGGGGGCTTTAGTCCCCGTTTGATCACCCCTTTAGTTTTACAATTGGCCCTATCCCAAAAATTTTTAAAACTCTTCCCGTTGTTAAGTTTTTGCACCGATTTTTATTTCCCGGTAAATAAGGGCAAGCCCTTTCATCTCCCACATTTATTGTGCCCCGTGCTTTTTAATGGAGCCATGTTAAAAGATGGAGATGGGGTTTTAAAAAAAAGTGGCTCCGTACGAGATGGTCTCGAATATTTCGCCCTTTTCTATACACAATGCTGGGATAAGGATCTACAAAAAATCTTTAGGGGAGGAAACTTGTGTTAGAATGGGGGCCAAAAAATTTTAGGGTGTGTCCCTAATTTGTCTGGACTTTATCTTAAGTTCCCAAAAAATCCTCACTGTATCAGACATTTTATTTTTTACAAATTTTGTAAAAAGGGGGAAACCGATCAGAAGCCAATGCAGAGTGATACGCTTCAGTTAAAATATGCTTAGGATATCCACGTTCGATGAATCTTGCTCACAACCTGTCTGCCTCATTTTTAAAAGAAGACACAGATGAGCAGTTCCTCCGAATGTCTATAAATTGTCCTTTGGGTATGCCTTTAAAGTAACGGGAAAAAATGGTGACTTTTCCCTCGAAATAGGCCATTGCCCCTGCTGGTTTCCGGGGGAAAAAAGTTTCACAAAACAAATCATCAGATCCTTTAGAAATTAAGACATCCAAAAACACTAGTTCTGAATTGTGTATTACGGGGCCCAAAATTTTAAGCCCAAAGTGGGTTTTTGGGTTTAAACGCAAAAAACTGATGGGGAAAGCTATCTCAGGGCCAGTCCCTAAAAAGGGCAATGTCATCGATATAGCTTTCCCCCGTAAAACCCATAATTCCCCGGGCCCCCCTGAAAAGTGTCTGAAAAAACGTGATTTGCTCCCACCGCCCGGGAAAAGATTAAGATGAGGGAGCAGACGGGCTTTCCCAAAGCATTTCCCCCCTGATTTCCGGGGGGTAGCATCGGCCATTAAAAAAAGGGAAAAAGGGAAAAGGTAAAAAAATGAAATGCCCAAAACTTTAAAACCCCAAATGAAAATTGTGCCCGGAGAAGGTAATTTTGAGAAAAAAGGAACAATTGATTTGGGCCCTTAAAACCAAAATATGTGGGATATAGCTATAAAGGGGTTTTTAACTCAAAACAACAGAGCCATGTGTTAGAAACTACCCAAAAAAAAAATCCCAATTTTAGCGAGCAAATCCGTGGTGGGCCCCCAAAAAAATAGGAAAGGAAATTCTACCCCCAGAGGGAGATAAAATATTATCCACATAGAGGCTTGCGTTCTGTTGTCAAAAATGTCTATCCCCACGTCCCAAATCCCCCAAAAAAGAAATTTTTGGGTATCTTTAAAACAAAGAAAAAAATTTGAGCTCTCTTCGGTTTAAAAATACTTGATCAAAAAACATGGTTTTTAAACTTTCCCACACTTTCAAAAGTGGGTTTTCAAATCAGGCAGTCCTATTTCCCAAATTTTTCCTCTCAATCGACCAAAACAGGCCTCCCACTGGGTCACCCCACCTCCAATTTTTCTAGAGAGAAAAAATAAAAAAAAACCCCCCCAAACCCGCAAAGCTGCCCTTCTTAGAAAAGCCTGTGAAAAGTGGGCCCGGGGGAGAAACCCCCAAAAAGGGAACACCCCTTTTCCTTTTCCATATGGTTAAAAACAAGTAACACCAAGTATAACGTATAGTTACTGCACACAAAAAACATCTCTGAAAAAGAAAAAACGTATGCAAACCTGGTGCCACTGCAGGGCTTAGCGGCACACATGTATTATACAAGTACACACACTGAACCGCCCGCCATCGCCACAGTTCTGCAAAAAGGCAATACACTACGTCAAAATACCCTAAAGGAAGCAGTTATGCTATCTATCATACATGAAAAAACTTTGAGACTCCACTGTTCACATATCTGATCAGAACATGTTTAAGCTGCCCACGACTTCAAACGTGTCCTCAGAATCAGGCAGTCCCCAATCCTATCTTACCATCGTCAATCGAGCCAATCAGGCTCTCACGGGTCACCGACCTCCATATTCCAGAGAGAAAAAATAAAAAACACCCAACCTGCAAAGCCTACTGCCCATCGTAAGACAGCCTGGAGAGTGGCGGGGACAGAAACCCCAAAATGAAGCACCCCACCATTCCATATAGTTAAAATCAATGTAAACCAATAAAACTTATGTTTCAGCACACAAAAACATCTCTGAAAAATTTATTGCAGAATGTGCGCTTGCCGGCGTCTGTGTGTGTACATGCAATAATTACATGGTGCCGCAGCCCTGCCAGTGTCACCCAGGTTTGCATAACTTTTTTCAGAGATGATATTTTGTGTGCAGAAACATACGTATACTTGGTGTACATTGATATTAACCCTATATGGAAAGAAGGGGTGCTTCCATTTGGGTTTCTGTCCCCGCCCCACTCTCACAGCTGTCATAAGAAGGGCAGCTTTGCAGGTTTGGGTGTTTTTTTATTTTTCTCTCTAATAATGAGGTCGGTGACCCAGTGAGAGGCCTGATTGGCTCGATTGAGAGGTAAAGATAGGATAGGACTGCCTGATTTGAGGACCACGTTGAAAGCGTGGGCAGCTTAAACATGTTCCTGATCAAGATATTGTGAACCGAGAGTCTCACAGTTTTTTCATGTAATAAGATAGCATAAATGCTTCTTTAGGGATTTCGACGTAGATGTATTGCCCTTTTTGGCAGAAATAGTGCCGCTGGCGGCGGTCCTGTGTGTGTACATGTATAAATTAAATGTGTGCCGCAGCCCTGCCATGGCACCCAGGTTCATACGTTTTTTTCAGAGATGTTTTTGTGTGCAGAAAACATACGTTAATACAAGGGTGTACATTGATTTTAACCTATATGGAAAGGAATGGGTGCTTCCATTTGGGTTTCTGTCCCCGCCCTCTCTCCACAGGCTGTCATAAGAAGGGCATCTTTGCAGGTTGTGTTTTTTATTTTTTTTTCTCTCTAAAATGTAGGTCGGTGACCCAGTGAGATGCCTGATTAGGCTCGATTGAGAGGTAAAGATAGATAGGACTCCTGATTTGAGACCGACTTTGAAAGTCGTGGCACTTAAACATGTTCTGATCAAGATATGTAACCGAGAGTCTCAAAGTTTTTCTCATGTAAAATAGATAGCATAAATGCTTCTTTAGGGATTTCGACGTAGTGTAATGCCCCTTTTAGCAGAAATGTGCCGCTGGCGGCGGTCTGTGTGTCGTACATGTATAATTACATGTGTGCCGCAGCCCTGCCAGTTGCACACAGGTTGCTACGATTTTTCAGGAGATGTTTTTGTGAGCAGAGAACATACGATATACTTGGTGAACATTGAATTTAACCTTATGGAAAGGAAGGGGTGTATTTTTTCTCCATTTTGGGTTTTCTGTCCCCGCCGCACTCACACAGGCGTCCATAAGAAGGGCAGCTTTGCAGGTTGGGTTGTTTTTTAATTTTTTCTCTCTGAAAAATGGAGGTCGGTGTCCAGTGAGAGGCCTGATTGGCTCGATTAGAAGGTAAAGATAGGATAGGACTGCCTGATTTGAGACCACGTTAAAGTCGTGGCAGTTAAACATGTATCTGATCAAGATATGTGAACCGAGAGTCTCAAAGTGTTTTCATGAATGATAGATACATAAATTGCTTCATTAGGATTTCGACGTAGTGTATTGCCCTTTTTGCAGAAATGTAGCCGCGGCGGCGATCTGAGTGGTACATGTAAAATATACATGTGTGCCGCAGCCCTGCCAGTGGCACCCAGGTATTGCATACGTTTTTTCAGAGATGTTTTGTGTCAAAACATACGGTTATACTTGGGTGTACATAGATTTATCCTATATGGAAAGGAAGGGGTGCTTCCCATATTGGGTTACTGCGTCCCCGCCCACTCTCACATGCGTCATAAGAAGGGCAGTTGCAGGTTGGGTTATTTTTATTTTCTCTCTGAATAATTGAGGTCCGGTGACCCATTGAGAGCCTGTTGGCTCGATTGAGAGGTAAAGATAGGATACGGACGCCTGATTTGAGACCACGTGAAAGTCGTGGGCAGCTTACCATGTTCTGAACAAGATATGTGGAACCGAGAGTCACAAAGTTTTTTCTGTATGATAGATAGCATAAATTCTTCTTTAGATTTCGACGTAAGTGTATTGCCCTTTTTGCAGAAATGTGCCGCAGGCTTGCGGTCTGTGTGTGTACATTAAAATTACATGGTGCCGCAGCCTGCCAGCGGCACCCAGGTTTGCATACGTATTTTCAGAGATGTTTTTGTGTGGCAGAAACATACGTAATACTTTGGGTACAATGATTTTAACCTATATGGAAGGAATGGGTGCTTCCATTTTGGTTTCTGTCCCCGCCCCACTCTCACAGGCTGTCATAAGAATGGCAGCTTGCAGTTGGGTGTTTTTTATTTTTTCTCTCTGAATAATGGAGGTCGGTGACCCCAGTGAGAGGCCCTGATTTGGCTCTTTTGAAGGTAAAGATAGGAAAGACTGCCTGATTTGAGACCACGTAAAAGTCGTGGGCAGCTTAACATGTCTGATCAAATAGTTGAACCGAGAGTCTCAAGAATTTCATTATATAATAGCATAATGCTTCCATTAGGATTCGACGTAGTGAATTGCCCTTTTTGCAGAAATGTCCGCTGGCGGCGGTCTTTGTGTGTACATGTATAATACATGGTGCCGCAACCCTGCCAGTGGCACCCAGGTTTGCATACGTTTTTTCAAGATGATTTTTTGAGTGCAGAAAACATACGTTATACCTTGGTGTACATTGAATTTAACTATATGGGAATGAAGGGTGCTTCCATTTTGGGTTTTCTGTCCCCCGCCCACTCACACAGGCCTGTCATAAGAAGGCAGCTTGCAGGTTGGTGTTTTTTATTTTTTCACTCTGAATAATGGAGGTCGGTGACCCAGTGAGAGGCCTGATTGGCTCGATTGAGAGGTAAAGATTAGGAAGGCCTGCCTGAGTTGAGACCACAATTGAAAGTCGTGGCACTTAAACATTTCGGATCAAGATATGTGAACCGAAGTCTCAAAGTTTTTTCATGTATGATAATAGCAAAAATGCTTCTTTAGGGATTTCGACAAGAGGTATTGCCCTTTTTTGCAGACATGTGCCGCTGGCCGCGGTCTGTGTGTACATTATAATTACATGTGTGCCGCAGCCTTGGGGGGGGGGGGGCCAGTGGCACCCAGGTTTGCATAACGTTTTTTCAGATATGTTTATGTGTGCATAAACATACGTTATACTGGTTGTACATTGATTTTAACCTATTGGAAGGAAGGGGTGCTTCCATTTTGGGTTTCCTGTCCCCGCCCACTCTCCCAGCTGTCATAAGAGGGCAAGCTTTGCAGGTTGGGTGTTTTTTATATTTTCTCATGAATAATGGAGGTCCGGTGACCCAGTGGAGAGGCCAGATGGCCGATTGAGAGTAAAGATAGGATAGGACTGCCTGATTTGAGACCACGTTGAAAGCAGTCTATAGGGGCAGCTTAAACCATGTTCTGAACAAGATATGTGAACCGAGAGTCTCAAAGTATTCATGTATGATAGATAGCATAATGCTTCTTTAGGGATTTCGACGTAGTTGATTGCCTTTTTGCAGTAAGTGTCCGCTGCGGCGTCTAGTGTGTGACATAGTATAATTACATTTGTGGCCGCAGCCCTGCCATGGCACCCAGGTTTGCAACGTTATTTCAGAGATGTTTTTGTGTGCAGAACCAATACTTAAACTTGTGTACATTGGATTTAAACCTATATGGAAAGGGAAGGGTGCTTCCATTTTTGGTTTCTTCCCCGCCCACTCTCACAGGCTGTCATAAGACGGCAGCTTTGGCAGGTTGGTGTTTTTTTATTTTTTCTCTCTGAATAATAGGTCGGTGACCTCATGAAGGCCCTGATTGGCTCCGATTGAGAGTAAAGAAAGATAGACTGCCTGATTTGAGACCACGTTGAAAGTCGTGGGCAGCTTAAACCATGTTCTGATCAAGATATGTGCACCGAAGTCTCAAAGTTTTTTCATATGTATGATAGATAAGCATAAATGCTCCTTAGGGATTTCGTCGTAGTTGTAATTGCCCTTTTGACAGAAATGTGCGCTGGCGGCGGTCCTGTGTGTGGTACATGTATAATTACATGTGTGCCGCAGCCCTGCCCAGTGCACCCAGGTTTGGCATACGTTTTTCAGAGATGTTTTTGTGTGCAGAAAAATAGAAACTTGTGTACAAAATTAACCCCTATAAAAGGAAGGGGTGTTTCCCATTTTGGGTTTTCGCCCCCCCCCCTTTCACGGGCTGTCTAAAAGGGCATTTGCAGGTTGGGTTTTTTTTTATTTTTTCTCTGAATAATGGAGGTCGGTGACCCCATGAGACCCTGATTGGTCGATTGAGAGGAAAAGTGGATAGGACGCCTGTTTTGAGCCCTGAAATCGGGGGCAGCTTAAACTTTTTCTATCAAATTGTGCCCCGAGATCTCAAATTTTTTTTCAATTCTATCCCACAAAATTTGGACGACACCTTTTGGGTTTCCCCCGGGACTTGGGTAACCTAAAAGGGTCGCCACCTGGGGGGCTCGAGTTAGCAAAACCGAAAATTCCTTTGATCAATCAATTCAGCAAAAAAAGCATCCCTCAGAAGCATTTCCATTCTGTTTTAAAAGGGGGGATGGATCAATGAAAAATTTTAACCTTTCTATCGTTTAGAATTTCCCCAAACACTTTTACAATAATCCCCCTGTTTTGGGGTGCCCACCATTTCCGCCCTTACCCGGGGTTTTTTGATTAAAATAGACGATCTTTGCCCCAAATTTTTTCAAGGGCCTAAATTCCCCCCCTTTTGATAAAATTTAAAAAAATTTTTTCCCTTTTTTGCTCTGTTTAATTTGTAACTCTCATCGAGCCATAAACCCAACGAAAGTATCAATATTGTTATCAATTAACGGTGGCACCTCCGTGCTCTTCGGTCGAAGGCTTGAAAAGGGCCCTTTTGTCATCTTTTTTTCCCTTCTTCTAATAAATACGTCAAAAGACGTACATCTTGAAATTCAGCCAGGTAAATACCTAATTCCAAGCACTGTCTGTCCCTATTCAACTTAAAAAACTTTTTCCATTTTAGTTTACGGGCGAACAGGTTAATATCCTTCACCCAACCAAAAAAACATAACGGGTTATTTGGCACAAATGATATTTAAGACAGAAATTTCAACAGTAAGGGCTCGAGAAGATAAATTGATAATTTGTTTAGCGTCTACACGTCCACTACTATGACCGTTTCTTATGTCTGTAGGATTTTCTCTAAAAAGGAGGGAGCAGAAGACAACTCTCCCTGCGACATAGATGAGGGTTGAGATGAGGTCGGGTCTAGCCCCCAAAAAGTGTCTTGGGGCAATTGTTTTGTTGTTGTTTCCTACTCTTTGTCTCCTTTTTTTCGGTCCCCTTTGGGGAACTTTTGGTTATAACCCTGTGTCTCAAACGAACGGGGATTTTTGGAAAACCCCTATTGTTCACGAAAATCACTATCGATTTTCGTATCCATGAGGGTAACTCTGAGGATTTCTATTATGCAGAATAGGCGCGATTTCTTTAATTCTGAAAAATCCTTTAAAAAATTGTTTATTTTTACGTTTTTTAAATATACAGTAAATTTATCGATATTGATTTTAAAATCCAACTCCAATTTCTGGAAGTCTGGTTCCCCCTTGCGTTTAATAGTTAACTCTGCAGTCTCTTTTAAACTCCTCAAAGATTTATCAAGTGTTACTTGCTCCTCTTCAATCAATAAATTTATAAACCGCAGGGAAGATGTTGTAGCCTCATTTTCCAATTTTTTCATCAATTACGGATTACGTGACCTAGGAGCCGGAAGGAAAGGGGATACGGAGCCCTTGGGGTATATTTTATTTTTGGGGTGTTTTCCAGGGATTTTCCCTCCCACCCAATTTTTTATAAGATTTTTTTAGCATTAAGTTTTTTAAAGGATGGGGGAGGAAAATTCTTGACTGGGGAAAAAAAAAAAACACTTTCTACATCAGACAGCAATTTCTCACAATCGAACAAATTAGCCATACTCTATTCAGTACCCCTAGTTGCAAAAAGTAAACAATGTACCATAATCAGCGAATAAATAATAAAAAAAAGACTACAGAAACTCCTAATTGTAGGCGGAGAAAACCCCATAGAAAAAAAGCCCGTATCATGCACAAATTAAAAAAAAAGAACCACAAAAATCGATCCCTTTAGGGTTAAAATAATCAATAAAATAAATCTTTTTAATAACCTAAAAAAAAAAAGGGTTAAAAAAAATCCCTATTATCCCCTATAGGTATCTAGAAAAAAGGGGGGGAACAGCCCCAAAAAGGCGCCCTCACACCGGAACCTACATCTAGACCCTAAACCGCCCCTACACGAAAAAAATCGGGGAATAAACACCTCAAAACAAAAAATTAAAAAAACGTTAATAACAAAAAAAATACTATCCCAAGAAAAGGGTGAGAGAAAACAACCCAAAATAAACCCTGCCCCAACGCTTTTCCCCCCAAAGATCCCGTGGGTTATCGGGGAACAGTAACAATAGTTTAAACCCCAAAACACGTGATCAAATAATGTAGTTGGTGCAAATCTTAATACTGATAAGAGACGGTTACTTAGTAATAGACAATCCAAAAAATATATTTACGTCCCTTGAAGATGTCCTGATAGTGCTGTAAAAAAAATATAGAGTCCCAAAGGAAAAGGGGAAAAAACCAGCACCCGTTACAGCTGGGCAGGATGACACTGTCAGAAAGTGTATTAAAAATGTGATGATTAAATAAACCCCAAAGGAAATGCCAAGCCGGAAAAGTGTTTAAAACCGAAAGTCCAGCACAATAAAGTTGGAGCATTCAAAAAAGTGCGATCCCTGCATTGCATGACATCCGTAAGTGCGCATTACACCTCCTGCGCAGGTGCGCCCGATTCAGCGCGTTTGTCAGGTGTAGGAATTTATTGAGAATTTATTGAAACATTAAACCCCTTTTTAAAATGTTTATAAACCTTGATTTTATCAGAAACTGTCTATATACCATTGATAAGCCATTCTCTATTTCTATTTCCCTTGACCAGTTAATTAAATATTTAGGGGGGGAATCATAGCTTTTGCAAGAAAACCCTTAGAATGCCCGTTCTGATAGACGCGAGGACATTAAAATGGCTCTTTATGGCTTACTAAGAACCCGCTTAAGGACCAGAAAAGGATGCATAGTACCCTTGTTTAAAACATCAAATACCCGGCGAAGTAAACAACTCACTCAAAAATATAGATTTGTTTTTGATGAACTGTGTCATTTTGCAAGCATGCAGAAAATGAAGGACTGTTGTATGTCCCCAATTTGAATATGTTTTGATTTCCTTAAAAAAAGTGCCCCCCCAAAAGAAATTTAAACAAGTCAAACAAACATTTATACGTATCACACATAAAAAAGTTTTACTTCTGAAAATAAAGCGGGAAATGCTCTCCAGAAAAATTTTGTGTGGAAGTATTTCCTGGGGCTCCAGTGTATACAGAAAATAGTTTTAAAATTTGGAGGAGGTAGAAATCGAAGAGTACAGATACAAAAGGGTTAACTGTACTTCACATTTGGTGTCGTGCCTCGTGAAACGGCACGAAAGAAGCGCAGAGGGCGCTCGTCTGTTTGGGGCGTGCTCCAGGCCGGTTCAATCTGGGCAGCCTGAAAAATTTCGTGCAGTCAACATAAGGGGTAAGTAGCTGTTTTCTTTTAAAATCAGCCTATATTGTTGTCGTGGTTCCCCCCCTTATTACGAAACCTACAAAGCCAAGTGTGGCCCCCCTGTTTTTTCTTGCATGCAAAACGTGTGTTGGGGTTTTTGGCTTTACGCCATTGCTATCTCTTTTTTCTTGAAATTTTGCTCTTGTTTTTCGGGCAGCTAATGCTCACTGTTATCTCCCACTCCGCTAAATTCCCCTATTTACTACGGCGAAATTTCACTGTTATTTCCCCTTTTTTTATGCTGCAGAGAGCAATAGTTTTAGTGAGGAAAAACCCCTTAAATGCTTTTTTCTAACAAACAAATGATTTGGCTTTGGTGGGGCTGTGACTATTTGTATTTTATTTTTTTTTATTATTTCTGGGTAATGGAAGTGGGTTTTTGGTTTTAACTAGTTGTCAGCTTGTTCTTGTGTGTCAGATTGTTCTTGTTGTCAGATTGTTTTAGGGGTCAGACTTGACCTCAGATGCCACTTGCCCTCAATTTTACGATTCTCAGGTGCGACTGCCTTTAGTAAACAGAAGAAATTAGACAGGGACAGAGTTAGGTACCTTCCATTCAGGTGTTTATCTGGCTTCCTTTAGACATTTAGGGTTAGAATAGGGAGCGGCTGAGATAACAGCATATCTGTGCTTCGTTTCCTTTTTCTCCGCTCTCCGCGGACGCACATTGAAGTCTGTGAATACTTCCTGTTTTTACACAAAGAAACCACTAATTTTATTCAGACTGTTTTAGAGACACAGATTGTTTAATATTGTGCCTGCCAGTGTGCGAGCTCAGATATATGGTTGTTTCAGTCACGAGCGCTGTCTCTTATCAGTGCTGAACATTGACCAATGTGCATTTCATTGTGGGCTTATTAACAATCTCATGATGACATTTTTCAAGAAAATATTTAATTCAAAATCAAATGCGGATTCAAGTTTTACAGCTTCACAGCTGGTAATGAGTTGTGCGGGAAAGAAACATATTGTTCATTGTACTAAATTAATGAAGGTTTGTAATTTGCACCCAAGTGGGCGTTTACAAGTTCACCAATGGGAGCAAGGTTTGAAGGATTGTAAAGGGTTACTTGATGATAAAAAATTGTACCAAACAGCCTTAGCGTGGCACAGAACAACAGTCATCATCGCAAAGGGGTGCTCATCCATTGCATTTCACCTGCTAACACACCCTTGTTCCCTGTACGCAAGAAGGTTGTCCCTGGTGAACCACAAAAATATCGTTTGGTTCAAGATTTAAGAGCAGTGAATGCTGTCACTGTCTTTGAGACCCCTGTGGTCCCCAACGCGCATGTACTTCTCAGCCAAGTGCCCTCATCTGCTTCATGCTTCACAGTATATGATCTCTGCAATGCTTTCTTCAGTGTCCCTTTACACAAGGATTCTCAATATCTCTTTGCTTTCACTTTTCGTGGTACTCAACTCACCTGGACAAAATGCCCTCAAGGGGCCCAGAATTCTCCAAATCAATTCACTCAAGCTCTTAATGCCTGTCTTCAACCTTGGATGCTGGAACACTCTGAAGTCCAACTCCTACAGTATGTGGATGATATTTTACTCTGTGCTCCTGACCTTCCTACCTGTGCATCAAGTCCTCTCAGTCTTCTTCAAAATTTAGCATCCATCAACTGCAAGGTTTCTAAGTCTAAACTACAATGGTGTGGTGACAAAGTTGTTTTCTTGGACACTGTATATCTCAAGGCACAAAACACCTTACTGATGACCGAAAGAAAGCTGTCATGTCCATCCCTTCACCTACCACTCTCAAACAACTACAGGCATTTTTAGGCCTAATCACATATTCAACAATGGATACCAACGCATCAGCCCTGAGCAAAATCTCTAGGCCTCTTTCCATGGAAAACATTTCTTCAAACCACAGACTCTCACCTAAGTCAGAGGCCTGCTTCTAGAGACTCAAAGAACTTAACTCTCGATGCTCCTGCTCTGGGTTAATCCCGGACTACTCACAACCTTTCCAACCTCTTCCTCCGAAACATCATGGCCATGCCTCTGGTTGTTTTGGCGTCAAAAACAGGATATCGATGAGAACCTCTAGGATACATACTCAAGCAGATAACGATCTGTCGCACAGACTACTCCTACTTGCCTCAGAGCTGATTGTCGCTACACAACTCCCTTCTTGATCAAGATTCAAGACATCATTTTTGGGACATCTCTGTGACCTATCACATTGGCAACTACATCGACCTCAGGATCTGAAACAATCCAACAACCTACACTCTCCAAGCAACGTAATCTTCGACTAGCAATTCTTCATTGCTGAGCCTGAAAATGTAACCTTGAAGAGATGTTACTCACACCGACAGCCCTACTGTATGGAGTGAGAGAGGCCCTTGACTGCGCCTGGAGTGGGCCCTGCAGTTCTAACAGCTAGTGGAACCGAATCAAAACCAGAGCTGTTAAACCTTGATGTATGAACTCCAGCTAGCCGGCCCAAGTGCTGTCTTGTAAACCAATAGATCATGGGGAAAATAGAGACAGAGGAGCCCAGGGTAAAATACAACGCTGATCAGAGATGCGAAAGGCCCTCATCCCTCCTCCCAGTAATTCGAGAGACAGCATGAGTGGCTGTATACATACTCACAAAACAAAAAGAAGAATATAGAAGAAAGAGAAGAAAGAGGAACTAAGAAAATGAAGAAAGGAAGAGATAAGAGATGAAGAACGGAACCAAAGGAAAAAAATAACTGAACGCCAGTTCTGCTACCTCTGAGACCAATTTCAAACCAAATAAGCCCAAAGAAAGGAGAGCTTGGAGGATGAGAGTGATCTGAGATGCAGCAGTCATGGACATCTCGATGAGAGGAAAAGAAGATAAATTTTTGTCATACCAAGGGGCATTTTAGTACAGCGTTAGTCCAATGCTCATGCATTACACACAGAGGAACATAACCAAATTAATTTCTTACCATTATACAGAGATATATCTGATGATCTCGACCGGATTATCGACCACAGCAATAAATTATTCCAAGAGTTGTGAAATATCGCAATTGCTGTAAACCAGGAGGAGCTGGTACAAATGCCTACAAAAGCAGCTGTCAAAACCATGTACCACTTTCGAACTGATTCAGATTTGGAACTACAAAATTGTATTAGCATTATTATCGACAAATTTGAAAGATCGCTCCAGTTTTTTATGGTTTGAATCGAAGATTTTTAGATCACGCATAATTTAGTAAAATCTGTGCATTCATCTATTAGAGTGCGTCCATTTTTCGGCGCTATCCTGTCATATTGCGCCACAATATCAGCTTACAGAAAGAGCACAAGGGTGAATGTGTGTGCGATGCTCCAAGACTGGATTTATGGTTGCGATTGGCTGAGAAAAAATCCACACAATGACCTTCGTTTTTACATGAACAGCCCTTCCAGTTCATGATCAGTGAGCTCTCACGTTCTCTTAGCAGGAGGACGTTCCGCTCTGCCTGTCGTCCAAACAGCTCATCGAAATGTATTACTTATTATTCTGCACAGAGAAAGCTCTACTGTTTAGCTGTGGATCAACTTACAACTATGTTAGATCAAGATTGGATAGATTTTATGTAGTTAGGTAGAGAATATTAAAGGAGCACACTACCGCGTACTCACAGAGGAGAGCGTGAGGGCCGGAGGGGGGGGTCCCCGGCAGGCACCACAACAACACAAGCTCTATGAAGAATCACTGGATAAAGTTCACCAAAGACTTATGTAGACATTGCACTGCAAATATCTTTATTATTAACAGTTTTCTTTGAAATATTCCTGGATATTGGGCAGCCTGAACTTATATTAGATACTTATCTTTTCTAGTAACTGTTATAACATGTCTCTTAGTTAGCTGCAAAACTCCACTTTTATTATCATATACATTGTCATTAGGTGTTCTTGTTCAATTTTGCGTGCCCAGTCAGCTATTGTTGAAAAATAGCCGACCTAATAAGCCGTTTAAATTAGAATCCAGAAATTTGTAGTCAGACACAGAGGTAGCTAATAGTGCCAAAAATACCTATAATTATCCAAATACATTACAGATACATGTTTTTCACTTTTTCTCCTCTGCCACACATCTATTACATGCTTGTTCATTGAGCACCTTCCCCTAAATGTGAAGTAACAGCAAGTTTTTGTAGTCACCACAGGTGAATGATAGGTGGCCAAAAATACCTTTATTATCCTAAAAAAAAAAAAAAAAAAAAGAATACATTACAGATACGTGCTTTTTCACTTTGCGCACTAAACAGTTTTGTTGCATTGTGAAGGCACCTTGACCACTTAAATTGAATACAGCAATTTTTGTAGTCACCACAGTTGAAATGAAAGGTGACCAAAAATTACCTTTATTATCCAACACATTACAGATACGTGTCTTTTCACTTTTGCCGCACTACAGCTTGTCATTGAGCACCGATGCACATAAATGTGAATACAGCAATGTTTTGTAGTCACCACAGGTAATTGAAAGGTGCACAAAATACCTTTTATTATCCGAATACATACGAGATACTGTTTTTTGCACTTTTATGCCCATCCAGGATTGTTGATAGAGCACCTTGCCAGTTAAATTTGAATCCAGCATTGTGTTTGTAGTTACCACAGTGAATTGATAGGACCAAAAAATACCTTTTTTATTATCTGAAATGCATTACAGATACTTGTTTTTTTCCCTTTGCGCACTACAGCTTTGTTCATTGAGGCACCTGCACTTAAATGTGATTCCAGCAATTGTTATCTTACAACAGGTGAATTTAATAGGTGCCGAAAAAATAACATTTTAGATATCCTAATACATTACAGATACTTTTTTTTATCACTTTTGCCAGTTTTCCAGATTGTTGACAAGAGCCACCTCTGTCTAGCAGAATAAAATTTAATCCACCAATGTGTAGTTACCACAGTGCATTGATAAGATGCCAAAAATAACCTTTTATTATCCGAATACATCTTACAGATACGTTGTTTTTTTGCACTTTTGCCCATTCCAGATTTCTGTTGATAGAAGCCAACTTGCAGTTAATTTTGAATCCAGCAATTGTGTATATACCACAGGTGAATGATAGGTAGCCAAAAAAAAATACCCTTTTATTATCCAAGACATTACAGATACTGTGGTTTTTGCACTTTTTGCCCAGTCCAGATTTGATGATAAGCCAACTTTCATTAAAATTTTGAAGTCCACAATTGTGTAGTATACCATAGTGTGAATTGATATGTGCCAAAAAAATACTTTGTTAATTATCTTGAATACATTACAGATACGTGTTTTTTGTTACTTTTGCCCAGTTCCTGATTTGTTAATCAGAGCCACCTTGCAGTTAATTTTGAATCCAAGCAAATTGTGTAGTTACCACAGGTGAATTTTTGGGATAAGGTGCCAAAATTACCTTTTATATCCCGAGATACATTACAGGATAACAGTGTTTTTCACTTGCGCACTACAGCTTTTGTTTCATTGAGGACAGCTTGCATTTAGAATGTGAAACAGCATTTTGTAGTCACCAACTAGGTAATTAAGGTGCCCAAAAAACTTTTATATCCGAATACATTTCAGACAGGTGTTTTTTTTCACTTTTGGCTCATTCAAGCTTTGTTGATAGATCTACTTATGCAGTTAAAAATTTGAATTCCACAAACTTTTGTTTTGATTTGAGATTTGTAGAAATAGCTGTGCTTTGCCGACTTTAATAAAAGACTTTCCAAAACTCTACCATACCTTCTCAAATTTTTTATATTTTCTGAACATTGAGCGAAATTCAGGTGGCGAATCGAGCAAAGAGGGGTAGGACATGGAGATAGATGAACGAGAGATGGTGCGTGCTCCTTCATGCTTGGCGAAAAGCAAGCCTGCCAGTGGATCGTCATTGCAGGCGACCGTCAGGCCTTACATCGCTGGTCAGGCCCTGTGAATCTCATTAACAGACATCGGTCGCCATTCTGTCCTTCCGTGATTAATGCAACCTCATCCAGCAGTCTTTACATCCCGTCCTCCCAGTCACGGCCATCAAATGCATCATCAGCATCTCCACAATCCGCCAACATGAAGCAGCCAAATGTCAACGCGTGTACCCACCACTGAGTGATAATCCATTTTCCTGAGACCTCTATTTTTTGGGGGGGTTTGAAGAATGAACAAAATGCGGTTGGGGTCAGAAGGCATTTAAAAATAAAAAAATAATATAATTAATCACAAAAAAAGAAGGCCAAAGAAGATGATTTTCTCCTGCTCTGACTCCTGTTACTGATGCCATCAAGAGGAGAAGGAAGCCGTCAATCGCAAAAGATCCCGGCGTCTCCTCGGTCAACTGCCTTGAGCAATCCCCTCGTCAGCTTGTACCCTCGCTCCTCGGATGCAGAATGTCAGACGACGAAGTCCCCTTTTGTTGATGATGATGAAAGACGACTTGCGATCCAACGTAGTCTTTTCAGCCAGAATTTGCTTGCGAGAGCGCTTCATCACTGGACGGAGGAGGAAGGACGATGGTGTAGTGTCAGTATGGGTTCGCCTGCCTCAAAAAGAGGGAGAGGGCGGTCTCAGAAGTCCGCAGATATATCCGCCATCCACGGTCAGGCAAACCCCGTTCCCTCGCTTATCCGCCGTCAAAATTCCAGAACCTCTCAAGCCTGGCCTTCTTGAGCAAGCCTCTGATTCACCCAGCGATGTAATATGCCTTTGCTGTAAACGCATAAGTAAGGCAAGAAAACCTTAGGTCGTTAACCACCAACCAACATGTCCTAGGTCACCAATGCACGAATGCATGAGTTGAAAATGGAGGCAACACTTGGCCAAAAAAAGTCAGACTACCTGGGCTCCAACCAACTGTCACACCCTCCTGTCTCCGCCACCTCCTCCGCCACCCCCACCAAGCGGTTCTTCACTGGCTTCCATATCTCTCAGAGTCATGATCATGGATCAGCCTCCGGTTTCAGGCTCCACCGTCGCCCGATACCACCAGCACCACCAGAACCCATCCTACCCCATCTCCTCGCCCCAGTTTATGACACTGCACCTGTACAGCGGCCATCTAGCACCAGCCTTCTGTCTACCAGGTTTTGGAGCAGAAGAACACACTTTAACCCAAACCAACCCAAAGCCGAAAAGCCTGAATGTCGCATGCCAGGCTTTTGGCTTGGAAATGTTTGCCTTCCGTCTGGTTGACACAGATGGGGTTCCCCCGCATTTCATGGCCTTTCCTGCACCCTATACCAGATGCCGAGCAGGCATTTCTTTCTGCAGAAAAGACCGGTCCCTGCCTGGCCACCCACGTGTCACTAAAATTTCCCAAGCGCGTTGACCTGCATCTGTGCCCGAAAAGTCCATCTGACACCACCGACACATGACTAGTTAAGGCACGCCAAGCCGCTATATCCTGTGACAGCTTCACTGGGTGAGCTGTTGGGATGTCTCTAGTGGTGAGAACGTTGGCTTTCAGTGCTCGGCCGCACGCTCTTCAAAAAAAACCGCATTGATCTAGGTGCAGGGTTCTTCCCCCACGGTCCCTCTGTGGCATCCCACTCTACCACCCCACCCTAGAAACCTGCCCCGTGTTGAAATTAATCTGTCTTGGAGACCGCCCACCCAGTTGTCATGGAGCTGTGGACGGCTACACCGCAATGAGACCGAGCGCTGCGCTAGGTGCCAAGTAAACCTGGCAGCAAGGTGGTGTGGATAACGGCGAAATCTGCTGGCCGCCCTTAAGATCGGTAGTTCTGGAGCACAGTGCCCATGCCTGAGCACATTCATGTAAAGAAAACTGTGTCATTCCAGAAATTTCTAAAGAGACTACCCGGTTGCGTTGGACGTGCCTGCTGAAGGAAGCTACGAAAGTCTAAAGTTAGCGCACTTCCGTCCAGTTCGCTACCCTAGCTTCGTACCCGCCATGGCCTGCGTTGCAGCACATACCTCGGTCTCCCCGTCACCGTCTCATATGTTGACTGTGGCTACTCGCCGGGAATTCCACCCTGCCCACATGATCCAGCGATTGCGTGGCAGGCAGCGCAAATGCCATTTAACATTACGAAGTGGACGCACATGGCCTGACAAGCACGGTGGCGGACCTACGGGTGTTGAGCCCCCCAGAGTGGAGGCAGGGTGATAAGACTCTGCACCATCCTTACCATGTTTGAAGAAGCCACCAAAATGGTCAGTGCGGACAATGCCCTTGTCAGCATGAGCATTGTGGTATCCTTATGTCTTGGAACGATCGTGGTGACCTCTGAAACAACAGGTCCCCGCCAGCGACGGTAGGAGGAGACTGCTCACAGAGTGCGAGCAACACGGATGCCTTCACCTCCGTCAAATCCACAAGGCCCGAAAGTTTCACAATTTCATCAGCTTCATTAGGCATTGGTCGGGGTCCAGAGCTATGCAAGTGGCGCATCAGCTCTCATGTGCATCAATCTCAGCAAGTCAGGCTGTGTTGAATGCTGTGCCGAGGCAGCGAGGAGGAGGTACGGAGGAGGAGGAGTATTCCTAGACCAACCGTCGGTTACCGACGTCCTCTTGCCCCTTGGAAAGAGGAGTTTGCGGCGAATTCTTGAGTCGGAGGCGAGGAAGATGAAAAAGATCAGTTTTCTAGTGCCCCTCAACCCAGCTTGGGAAATCAAGGCTCCATCTCTCACATGAGTGCTTGGATTTTCCATTTCCTCAACATGATCCTCGCATTAAGAGGCCATCAAAGATGAACAACAGATTACAAGGATGCCACCCTTCAGGATCCGACGTACAAACAGAAACTCAGCACTTTCCTTCCACCCACCAAAATAGAAGTAAAAATGCAGGAAATGTGAGACCTTATTGCTGACTGATCAACTGGAGACATCTGTGTTTTGCGTCTGCTCTCATCACGTTCCCCCCAAATGTCCCCTGGTCGGAACAACATCATCGAGACGGTGACAGCAGAAAGTGCGCAAGTAAGCCTAGCTGGCAGCACAGCAGCAGCAAGTGGCGCTAACCTAATGGTTGAGCCCTCTGACAATCTTTATTTACCGACCTTCACCATCCATGCAATGCAGGGCCACAGATAGTCAACACAGAGACAGCTTAAGATCATGTTGCACGACTATCTGCGTCTCAACACCGATTTTTGTATGTGTTCCGGTACCCACAGTCGTTCTGGTATCCAAAATGGGACGAATGCCCGAGCTCGCTCGCCGGCTGCCAGTTTTAGAGGTGATGTCCTGGCTGCCACAGCCAGCGTCATATCTGAGCGGACTTCAGCACAGCTGAGAATCATTACAGACAAACGCATCCGGCTTTCCACAGATAAAGTGGATCGTTGACTATTTCATCGAAGGATAATCAGGCATTGATCTCTGATTAAGTTGAGGCCCCAAGTGCCGAATGTCACCGATTAGTTGCCGCTCTACTTTTCACCTTCCTCTTCAAACAGAAAATGGTACCTCTTGAAAAAAAATTTTTTAAATGAAACATTTTTTCCTTCCTGCAATTTTTTATTCTCGTTTTACCAACATTCATTTTGCTATTTTTGCTGTTGAGGAGACTGTAACAAAGACAGCAAGGTTTCATGAAAACACCGTATTCCATTACCTCGACTTTATCTTTAAAGTTTTTCGCACTGTCAATGTGGTTTTTGATGTCATGTTGCGTGTGAAGATATAGCATAATTCTAAAGGTCCTTTGGAACAGACAATGTGGCTTTCGGAAAGTGGCATTCCTCCCCTCACAATTATTTAACAGTGCTGAGTAGTCATTTTTTTCTATTTTTTTTGTCATGTTGCCTTGAAAATGCAGCAATAACTACAAGCCCTATTTAAAAAAAAATGTTGTTTTCTAACAGACATTTGTTCTTCACAATTGTCAAAGATGCTCAAGGGTGATGGTGCTGTCAGAAACAGGATATGGTATGCGACAGTTAATTTGACACATATTGCAAAATGACTTGTTTTGGCAAGAACTTTAACATAGCATCAATCCCTGTATTGAGACAACCCATTTAATATACAAATTAAAAAGAGCAACAAGACATGGGGGATTACATCGCTATTTTAACAAATGTGTGTTTTCTAGAATTAACTACTAAAAAACTGCATGTACACAAATAGTCTGGGTAAAAAAATTCCTCTGAATTGTAAATCAAGGTATGTACAGCAAACTTGACCAATTAGTTATTCAGAGGACATGCATTAGAGGAGTGCACAGGACAGAGAACAAAGTACAGAGACAATTTCCTCCAGCACAATGAGTAAAATGAGAATAAGAATGCCGAATAAAAAGGGCACCTGGGTGGGAACAGGAGCGTTAACCACCAGTATTCCAAGGTGAAGCTCATTGTCCGCACTCAAACGAATGGGAGGTGGATAATGAGAGTATAGCCTACCCAGACAGGGACATTTAATGTCCGAGTGAAAACTAAAATGGTTGTTGAAAGGCTCCTTATTTCCACACTTTTTAATCTGTGGCATCATGAGCAGTTTGGGGCTCATAGCTGTTGGCCTAGGAAGGATAGTCCCTAGTCCAGTGAAACAAAATGGTGGTTCAAAGACTCCTTTTCCGCGGCATTTTTAATCTGGGTCATGCAGTATTTTGGCTCATGCTGTGCCCCAGGTCAGTGTATAGTCAATGTCCATGAAACTAAAATGGTGGTTGAAAGACCCTTTTCCGTAACCTTTTAATCGTGGGGTCTGCATGTTTGGGGCTCATTGCTGTGGCCCAGGACAGGTATACGTTAATGATACTGTGAAACTAAATGGTAGTTGAAAGACTCCTTTTTAATCCGGTCACTTTTTTTAATCTGGGGTCATGCAGGTTTGGGCTCATCTTGTGGCCCAGGACAGATTAGTCAATGTCCATAAACTAAAATGGTGGAAGAAAGACTCCTTTTTCCGCCACCTTTAATTCTGGGGTTCATTGCAAGGTTTGGGGCTCATGCTGTGGCCCAGGAGCATGTAAAGTCAATGTCCAGTGAAACTAAAAAGGTGGTTTAAAGATCCCTTTTTTCCTTCACTCTTTTAAAATCTGTGCGTTTTCCCCACCCCATGCAGGTTTTGTGGCTCGATGCTGCGTCGCATGACCAGGATATTAATGTCATCATTTCAAGTAAAATGATGTTTCAACATCATACTGCCATCTAGCACTTTTTAAGTTGTGGGTCATGCATGTTTAAGGGTCATGCTGTGGTGCAAGACAAGGGAAAGTGAATGGTCGTGAATTTTTTTTCTTTTGGCCTTTATAACCTAATGTTGTTTGCCCTAAGATGTATGCCCCCTGATCCATTTGACTGTTGTGGATGTTTATATTTTCGCAACCTCTCCAGTCCCTGCTTGGGTGTAAGAATGAAGGTGTTGTGCTCTCACCCATATGACTGTAATGGTCATGCACAGAATCATAATCTTACCATCGATCCATCCTCACGAATATTCCTAGTTCGATGATGTGTCAGCTATCGATCCATCGACCGATGTCGATAGCCAACGTAAATCGCTCACACTATTGACCACACGAGTTGCCAAGAGTGAAAATACGAAGTACGTCCTAGATGGTGGTGGGATATGTTTTCTCAAGGGTGCTGAGCCTACCCAGTCTAAATGACTGAAAAAACAAAAACTAACCGAAAAAAGTTGCTACATGATTAAATGTGCATGATTTGGAATCCAGAAGTTTATAGAGTCTGATCAAGGACCTGGATTCACAGGCAAAGTAACTAGAACATTTGGAAGTTTTAGGTCTGACCTTGGATGCCACACCCATAGACTTCCCCAGAGCTCGGGAAGGTCGAGATGATAAGTGTCACACTTAAAAAACAAAATTCTCAAACAAGCAGTAAGGAAACATGCACTTCATGCCAGAGATTCCTACCCATTGTTGCTGTACTCTGTCCAGAAACACCCCTAGGCACCACCAGTCCTCACAACTTAATATATATTATTCTTAGCACACCCGAGGTTTAGGACAACACTAACCAGCAACAGTTGAAGTGCCGGGGAATGAAACCTTGTAAAATAATGTTATACGTTTGTGTAAGAATTGAACTAACCCATGCCGCAGTGTTTTTCGCTCTATTCCAGACCGAACTCAGATCAGAGCACCCACCAAACTACACTGGTGATTTTGTGTGGGTAAAGAAACATTCAGAGATTCTCTGGAACTAGATTTGAAGGAGAACCCATACCAAGTTCTTCTGTGGTCCCCAACCCAGTGAAACTGGAAGGAAGAACCTACTGGGTGCATGCCTCGACACTTTCTATAGAAACTACGAGCCCAACAAGTCATCTTGAATCAACATCCTTTTATCCTTTATTACATTTTTTGGTTGTTTGGGTGTGTGTGAAAATCCATCAGGATAACCTGAGAGACCCAGGGCTGGAGTGGCATGGAGTCAACTTCAAAGCTATGGATAAGAACAAACCAGACTCGAGTCATATACACGAGCCACATATAAAGAAAAACAAAGGTGTTAGATTGGCGTATAAATAGTATCCATTATAAACCCGACAAGAGATTGGAAACCACACCCTAGATACCTCCTACAAGGGCATAGCTGAGCAATTAGAACCCCATATCAATTTATGGTTACTAAATTTAGCTTTAGGCCTTGGACAAAATCTTAAAAATGACACTCACACAGGGCGGGATTGTGTGAAAGAGTTTAAAGCGTGTGAAGGTTGTCTATAGGGTGACCATTCTTGGGTTCCAACCCTTCGAATATGATTCTTCACCCTTAACCCTTAATTTCCAGCTAAAAACAACAGTGTTCACTAAATTATTCAGGTTTCCCTAACTTGGATTAGTCAACCATCACCACCAAGCAGTCACTTCTAGGGACGTGCTCGAAGTGTAGCACACCTGGCGTCATGGGTCAATTACTACCACATACCTCACACCATAATCAGCCACCCATCAGAGCTCTGTTGAAGAGGCCGTGCGATCATGTTAGTTACGCCCCAACATTGAAGCACGCCTGGCCAGGGATGCAGCGGTTTACATATCAAGCTCCACCTGTCCACGACAGCCTATCCAAAACAAGGTGACACATATTAACCTAGCTCAGGGGCTAAGGACAAGGGAATGAGAAACAGAATTTATTGTTTTAGAGGGGACTGTCAGGTGGAGGAATTTATTGAGAAATTATGAAAACTTTAAACCCTGTTTCTTACTGTTTATTACTTAGTAGTTCGACGATTAGCGTTGCTGATCGACACGCGCGATAAGTCGTAGTCGGCCACCATCGATAAGGTTTTTCGATAGTGAGCAGTCGATTATGAGCGATGACCATTAAAATCTATGGGAGAGCAACAAACACCTTCATTCTTACACCCAAACAGGGCTGGAGAAGCTGGAATTAAACATCCACAACAGTCAAATAGATACGTACTACATCTTAGGCAACACACTTAGGTTATAAAAGCCACAGAGAAAAAAAAAAAAAACACACACCATTCACAATACCTGTAGTGTACCACAGCATGACCCTTAAACCTGCATCACCCACAAATTAAAAAGTGCCAGAAGGCAGTATGATTTGCACCATCATCTTATTTGAACTGGACATTGAATATCCCTGTCCTGGAACGCAGCATGAGCCCCAAACCTGCATGACCCCCAGATTTAAAAGTGCCGGAAGAAAGGAGTCTTTCAATCACCATTTTAGTTTCACTGGAGATTGACTATACCTGTCCTGGGCCACAGCATGAGCCCCAAACCTGCATGACCCCCACATTTAAAAAGTGCCGGAAAAAGGAGTCTTTCAACCACCATTTTAGTTGAACTGGACATTGAATATACCTGTCCTGGGCCACAGCATGAGCCCCAAACCTGCATAACCTCCAGATTTAAAAAGTGCCGTAAAAAGGAGTCTTTCAACCACTATTTTAGTTTCACTGGACATTGACTATACCTGTCCTGGGCCACAGCATGAGCCCCAAACCTGCATAATCCCCAGATTTAAAAAGTGCCGGAAAAAGGAGTCTTTCAACCACCATTTTAGTTTCACTGGACATTGACTATACCTGTCCTGGGCCACAGCATGAGCCCCAAACCTGCATGACCCCCACATTTAAAAAAGTGCCGTAAAAAAGGAGTCTTTCAACCACCATTTTAGTTGAACTGGACATTGAATATACCTGTCTGGGCCACAGCATGACCCAGGGCCGGAGTTACAGTGGGTGCGGTCAGAGCCCAGGCTGGCGTCCGTCATCTATTAACACGCAGGTTAAAATGCCCTGATGACGCAGCAACGCAAACTGTCGTGCTGAAGCAGAGTGCGGAAGCGGAAGTGTGAGAACTCCAGCCTTCCTCAGTACACAGTCAATTACCTGGGTAGCGCTTGCCCTCCGTATGAGTGTGGACCAATTGAGCTTCACTTGGAAATACTGGTGGTTACGCTCCTGTTAACACCAGGTGCCCTTTATCTTGGCATTCTTTTTCTCATTTTACTCAACGTGCTGGAGGAAATGGTCTCTGTACTTTGTTCTCTGTCCGTGCTCCATACTCCATGTCCTCTGAATAAACCTACATCTGGTCAAGTTTTCCTGTACCTCCCGTGTACAATTCAGAAGAATTTTTTTAACAGCTATATTGTACATGCAAGTTTTTTAGTACTTTAATGCTAGAAAACACATTTTTATAATCGGATGGAATCCCACCCTGTCTTTGTTTCTCTTTTTTAATTGTAATAAATGGTTTGTCTCAATAAAGGGATTGATAGCTATGTTAAAGATCTTGCAAAAACAAGTCATTTTGCAATATGTGTCCATTAACAGTGTCCTACCTATTCCTGTTTCTGACAGCACCATCACCCTTGAGCAACTCTTGACCATTGTGAAGAACAAATGTCTGTTAGAAACAACATTTTTTAAGAATAGGACCTGTAGTATAGCTGCGTGTCACAGCAAAATGCCTCCAAAAATTCAAAGCATGACCCTTGAGCCACTTTGTACAATTGTGAAGAACAAATGTCTGTTAGAAACAACATTTTCTTGAATAGGACCTGTAGTATAGCTGCATGTCACAGCAAAATGCCCCCCAAAATTCAAAACATGACCCATGAGCCACTTTTGACAATTGTGAAGAACAAATGTCTATTAGAAACAACATTTTTTAGAATAGGACCTGTAGTATAGCTGCATGTCAAAGCAGCATGACCCAAAAAAATTATTAAAATGACTTCTCAGCCACTGTTAAAAATTTTGAAGTAGAAATGCCACTTAGAAGCCACATTTCTGTTCGAAAGGACCATGATTATTGCTGTATCTCACAGCAACATGACCCCAAAAAATTATAAATATGACTTCTCAGCCACTGTTAAACATTGTGAGGCGTCAATATACATTTAAAACACTTCTTTTATTATTACAAATCGTAAAAAACACGTAGACATACTCTTCAATGAGCTAATTCAAGAGGGATACTTATGTTTTGTGCGGAAAACCCC